>WUQG02433944.1:0-14094 GCA_011317285.2 Androctonus mauritanicus | reverse complement strand
CTACGTTGAATTCTGGAGAGGGTATTTTGGCATAACAGCAATGATTTTTGCTGTTATGCCAAAATACCCTTTCCAGAATTCAACGTAGGTCCAGTAATTTGTCAAAAAATAATTTTAATAATAAAAATTATCGATTAAACGGAACAATAGAAGAAAGAATCAAGTATTAAACTCTCTGTTAAACTGTGAAATTGGTATTTTTGGTCTAAAACCACGTTCGTATCTAATTAAAAAACATCTTCACTTACTGATTAGTACTATGGCAATTAAAATATAAACACAAAAAATGTGTATTTTTAACAAAACTTTTGAGAGATAGTAGGGCAGAAAATCACTAATAATCTGTTTGTCCATTAGGCCTAAATCCGAATACCGACATATCCATATCTGTTATTCTTACTTCGTATATTGTAAAACTTTATATATGAATATTTTATGTTTCTTCCAATAATCGGTTTCTGATGAAGTCTTGCGTTTTCGTGTAACGTTAAATTTATAACAATGAATTAGAATTATTAAGAGAAATAATATTAATATCATTTTAAACCGATTGTTAATTTCATTTTCGGTTGAAACATATTAAATGAATTAAGCTATTTTTTTACACAATGATTTTATTAAATTTACTACACTTTATATACCTGAACAAAATTATAAGATAATTTTAAGAAAATCTTTCATGTTGTTTGTTTTTTTATGATATGAAGCAAATTAGTAAACGCGCGTATAACGTTAAAAATATATGTAGGCCATCATTCTTTGAATTCAGTGACGTAATAATGCCTATCATTACGACAACTTTGCATCATTGTTAGGCCACAACTTACGACGTAACAATGTTACGAAGATACAACAAATATTTTTTGTAATCTAAGCGCATCAATGTATTGTATGTTTTGGAGATATAGGATAATCGTGTTCAGAACTGAATTTCTTGCCAGGAAAATTTTATAATAGTGTGCGATTTCTGCGAAAATCGACTCTATTCAACAGATCTATATGTAGAATTTGCAAACCAAATTTTGTAAAAATTCTGTATGGTGGGAATCAATCTGACACATGCAGACAATGATCAAATATGTTGAATGTATTAGTTAAATACTGGGTACGGACTTAAAACTAACGTAATTTTTTCATCTACTTTTAACCAACCCTTTTATCGAGTGAACGAATTTTAAGAAAACGAGATCATAGTTTCAGAAATAAATTAACAATAATAACAATAATATTCTTATAAAGATTATTCTTTAGTATCACATTTATATTGGGAAAATTGCGTGAATTAAAAGCATCATAATGCGTAACGAAGCAGAAAAATTATATCGCAATATAGCGAAACGGTCCTGACATTCGCTCAGCTGTGTGTGACTAGCATGATGATTTGATGATTGATAACACTAATCAATCAAACAAAAATTAAAACAGGTGATTTCTTGAATTGTCCCAACTCCTCTGCACCCAATATTCTCTAAAAAACAAACAATTATTGGATATTACATTGCGATACATCTTCCCATTTAAAGGATACATTGCCATCTACAGCATGGCAGCTGTTATGATCATCTTATCGAACATGCAACTGTTTTATAACATTAAAAACATCACAAATTCATCATACCCATAATCTATAATATTGCAGTAATCATGCACTAGCATTATAAATATCATGTGCACATTATATCTATCATCCATAACATAAACATCATATTTTATAACGTTATAGGTTTATCTGACGGTTGCAACACTAAATCTATCATCTCTATAGCATGATACACATCATCTTTGCAATTTTTTCTTCATGATTTACACAGTATATATGCCATTTTCAACGCTAAAAACTTCTTATACAGGATATATAATTGTTTTAACGATTATTCCTACATGTTTTTAGACAAGTATCAACATTATACACTAATTTTTTATTGATAAAAAATCGTTAATGATTAAACTAAAAATAGATTCTATATCAATGCAATTTTACCATTTTCTATGGGCAAAAAAAAAAAAAAATATTAAACAGTGATGAGAAGATTATAAAACAATAAGTGTGATTTAAACTTCGATTAAAATCGATTAAATCGAAAGATGAAAATGAGAAAATGGAGAGACGAATAAAAACAAAATGACCTAAATTTTTCGAGGATGTAATTTCTCTCTCGTGATAGAAATCGCCTTACAAAAAAAATATGGAGAGAGAAAAAGTTTTAGCGTGCTATATGTCTGTTATCAAACTGGGAATAAATGCATGATTGCTCCATAATAATGAGGAAGTAATATCTGTTTCTCCATCTAATGTTCGATTTTTATTGCTACTCCGCATTACAAGAAACTTAATTTTCTATCAAAGATTTCTCCAAAGGAAAGATTTCTATTAAGAGATAATTTCTTTTTGATCCGATAACGGATCACACAACTGTGACAAAGTGCTAAACAATATATCGATTTGTTAACACACAAACACAGTCTCGAGTTTTGAACTGGCATTGACGACTTACGTAATACATATAAAATGTTACCCAGAAGTAAACAGAACTAGAAACAAGTATGGTAACAAATGTTTCCGCATTTTTTGCTTTCTACTTTCCCGTCTTCTCTTCGTTAATCTATCCTTGAACTAAAAATAAGTTAAATAACCTCATCCACGTAACAAGGTCACGAAACAGGCGTAGGTCTTCCCGAAGGGTACTTTGTAACGCACGAGAACGAACAAGAGTTACTTTTTATACGGTGACGAAAATTATAGATGTTTCTTACGCGTGACGCGCGTTACATGTTTAATTTTTAACGGGTCGTTACGGGGAAAAAACCGCAAGAGGAATGCAATTCAGCAGGGAAGACAGAGAGAGAATGGAAACTGGGTGACCGGGTAACCTTCGTTGACAGGTGAGCTAGACATTATATCATTCGATAACTGGCTAGTGCGTTATAAACGGGTTTTAAAATGTCATTAAAGAAATATTTCGTAAAAAAATTTAAAACACAAATATATATATTTATATTCTGTTTTTAAATCGTAAATTTAAGTCTAGGATTTAACAGTTAAAAATAAAAAAAAATTTAAGAGGAGGAAGTCCACCTTAAAACCCCATTTCGAAAACACCCGAAGCAAAACGAACAAGGAAAAACACGTTATGGTGTCCCCTTCATTGTTGTAACAATTAAAGAACGAAACGGGAAAAAAATTTTTTTTTTGTTTCAAGGTTTTAATAATTGAATAAAAAGCCAGTAATATCGATTTACATCTCGAATTTAACGTTATTGATTCGTCCAATGTGAAAAAATAGCATCGCGTTTCCATTTTCTCGTACGTTTCATACCAGTCTGACGCCATTTACATTATCTTTACTACTAACCTACCTTTTTTTTTTACTAAAAGAATATTTAACAAAGAATTTAATCATCAGTAATTCATTTCGCAAATGTTCGTCTCAGTAATAACCAAAACTAAACTTTCGGATTAGATTCCATCTTGCAAAAAAGAAAAAAATAACCTTGAATTTTTTTTTTTTTTTTACATATGCAGAGAAACAATACTGTATAATTCTCTAATAGACTATAATTATAGTTTCATTACGAGATTAATTCGTAGAATATTTTGCGTGTGTATGAACATCGGTAGATAATCATTAGAAAATAAAATTACATTATTTCCCGAAAGAAAAAAAAATTTTTTTTTTCCCACCTACGAGTTCACAGGAACCGAAGTTTTCCTTAAATATTAAAGAGTCTATTAAACTCTTTAATAGAGTTTCTAACTCGGCGTTCTTTATTCATTTAATAATTCAATTTTTTTTTTTTTTTTTATAACAAGTACTGATAATCGAATATTAACCAATGAAGAAACCTCAAATTTTTTTTTAGTCTACGCCATATTTAATTAGTTTATTCCGTTAGTTAATTTCGTATTTATATATAGATCATAAACGGGATTAATTTATGGTTTTCCACTCCTGTATTATTAATAAATGAGGCGATGATAAAGAATCCAGTATTAACTTCTACTCGTTTTATCTTTTTAATACGATTAAAAAAAATTCCCTTTAGTCATTTTATTACGTATTAATAAATGCATTCTTCAAAATTTAATTAAGTAAAAAATGAATGGGATTAAGAAAATAATTAAAAAAGTTTTTTCTTCTCGTGTCGCTCTTTCTTTACCTATACACGTAATTAGATATAATCTTTGTCTGGATTCGCATTAAGGTAATGAAGTATGTACATATGATTTCATCTTGCTAGAATCAACAATTGAGTTCTTTGTCTTGAGAGAGATTTGCAGCAATGGCTAGAGGCCAATGACCTGACTCCACCCATACAGTTCGATAGAAACATTAAGTATATCCTTTTTGGCTGTGGTTAAATTTTCGACACATTTTTCCAACGGTGCGCGATCTTCTCGCTAGAAACTTATAAATTATCGATTAGATCTTGATCCATTTATCGTTAAAACGATAGTTCGGTTGTGGTTTCTAACCACAGATCGAGTATTGTATACTGTGACCCTGATCGATACGAACTGTTATCAGGTGTTAATAACACCACAGCTTTAAACACCTACTCGACCTCTTCATTGAATAAATACACTTCCACGACCTCATTATATATTTAAAGGACAATACACGCGATCGTGACAGATAAAGGTTACGTATTTGTCCCTCTTTAGAAACCATTCTGGGTGTTAGTTCTTGTAATACAATATGTCAACTTACATCAATCAAAACGGAGTTAATAATATATGTTATTGCCACAGCAAACAGTTCAATACCAACGATACTCGGAACAATTCTTGTTATATAAATTCACAATAAAGTATATTCAATTGTTTTTAAGATAGTCTAAGATATCGATTAATGTGCAGGTGGTTCTCGACTTCTTAGAACAACTTGAACGCAACTATGTTTAATAATTAATGACAAATAGCAGATGATTATTATAAAGTTGTGGATATATATATAAAATCCAAGTAATGGGTTGTTGTTTTCTATAAAGCTGTTAGATTTTGTTTTTTTAAGATCCATTATCATATAATTTATGTAATTATGCCAGTTTAATGAACAGGAGATGTTTGAATGTTGTCATAAAAAAAAAAACATTAGCAAGAAAAACAAGATTCTTAAGTGTTTGAATCTTTTGAGATATGCAATCAAATCTTACAGTATTGTCCAATAAAGGTGATTGATGATGCTATTAAATGGATAGGTATGTCTTATCTAAGGGACAATTTAGTTTATTGATTGCAGCAAACCAGGATTAGTCTTTATTTATTCATATGGAGGATGACAGATAGGTAAGTGATGTCATTGTTTAAAAAAAAGGAATAAAAAAATATTTTTTTTTTTAAATTTTCAATAAAGAATGAAACTAATGTTAGTCTACAAGCAATAAATTTTGAGGGTAAATGATCCACTTATTAAAAGTACATTTAACTATTCATAAAATAATTACTTAGATTTATGTTATAAATGAGTGTCATCGGAGATAGTATCATTATAAACTAAATTTTCCTCTGGAAAAGAAAAAATTTTTATTGAAAGAAATCTTGTTCGACTTTTAAAAAATTAGAATAATGGCTTGGAAATTAAATATTAAATTCACTTTTTATTACATGTTGTATTTATTACTCATCATCATAATTATATCAAATAACAATTATAGATACTGATATGAAGCAATTTGGTAGTTAATATCAAAAATGTATAAATATTAGAAAACATGATAACTATTCATGTATAAATCTGATTATTTAAATGTTATAAACTAGAATTGCATGATATAAAATTTCTGTCCTTTGCTATGAATAAAAAACATTTTTGTAAATAAATTTTAAATATTAAAAAACATATAGCCTATATGAAATTTTATTTAAACAATAATAATTTATTTTGATACTCTTATTTTGTTTTATATTATATAATTAGAAAAAAATTGAATTTAATTAAGAAAAGTTAATTTAAACTTATAATCACCAAAATCTATTCAAATTTATATTTTTGTATTTCTAACTTTTTTTTAATGAACTATATTTATAGCTAGTGTTCTTCAGATTAAAAGTTACACAGATTTATTCTTAGAATTTTCAGTAAGTAGTCTACTTAATGAGTTTCCTATAAATATTTTAGAACCAAATAAAAGAAAGCCAATTAAGATAAAGTAATATATTCTGGATCTCTGGAGATGAGAATTTTGGAACTGCATTTATATAAATATTTAATAATAATGTTGATTTTATCATTCCATAATATTTCTATTTTTTGTAATAATAATCAAATAACATATACAATATCGAAATGTCTTAAATCCAAAATGTTTTTAGTTATACTTAATTTCAGTTAAATTATAAATAAGTGCAATAAATTTTATTCTTTGTATTTTATGCATTATTATTAAATTATCATATTCAAACATTGGATTATTTAAATCAATAAATAAGAAGTTTATTGCATTAATTATAATCAGGTAATCTACTATATAATAGTCACTTGATCTATAACAATGAGGAAGAACTATTGTAAAGAACAACAGATCAGATATTAAAAAATTAAAAATTAGTAGTTTTTATAATAAATTTATTATTATTTTTAATTTTATATTTTATATCTACTCTAGAAATACAGTATCTCATGATGACTTTAGTTAATAAAAATATTAATGGAATATACTTATAGACATTATTGATCTATGGATAAAAATTTTGAATATATCATTTACTGTATCTATTTGTAAAAGTAATAAAATTAAAGCTTTTGATCCTTTCTTTTTTAATACAATTTAAACAAAATTAAAATTAAAATTTAATTAAAATTATTGAGTAACCAATCTACTACAAATCTGCAATTTTATAAATTCAACTTTATAAATTCTTGCATAATTATATATTAGAAATTATTGCTGCTATAGTATATACATATAAACTATATATTTAATTATGAATGGCAATAGATAAAACTATTGCCAAACATTGAAATTATTGATTCATATTATGATTATTTTCATTATTATTAATTTGATTTTTTACAAAAATTTATTTGGAAATAATATATACTTTATTTAAAAAATTTGCAAGGAAAGAAAATTTAAATATAGTAACATATAAGAAGAGTATATGAAATCTAAAAATTTGTGAAATATCTTTGATCTTTCAGAATAAAAACTGATTGGAAGATTCTAATTTCACTAAATATAAAATTAATTGTTATTAGAATAAAATTATATATAGTAGGCATGCTGAAAAGTAATGCCTTCTAATTTTTTTTCAAAACATATGCTGGAATACTAGCTATCATATATTCTACTCACTAGACTTTTCTGCTTCACTGATATAAGTTTCAGATTTCTGCTGCTAATAAGCTCGAGTTATAGACAGAAATATGATTGCATATAATAATATGTGAGTCTGAAGCAGAGTGCAGTGATAGAGTTTCTAACTGCAAAAAATATGTCCTTGATTGACATTCATTGGAGAATGAAGGCTGTTAAAAAGTTCAAGACTGTGCCATCAGCAAGCAAACTCCTGTTTACAGTCTTCTGGGATATTCTTCTGGTCATCATGTTCAAAGTGCATTTGGAATTCATGCCTACTGGCACTACCATAAATTCTGAAATGTATTGTGTGACTCAGAAAATTCAAAGCACAAACTCAGAATTTTAAAACTTTGTCCACATATGAGCACCTCTCCTTCAGCATAACACCCAATTACACACCAGAGTACAATGACAACTAGAAAGAGTAAGTGTCTTGGTTTCACTGTTATAGATCATTCACCATACAGACTCAACTTGCACCATCAGATTTTAATCTGTTACCAAAATTTAAAGAACACCTGAGAAGATTTCTATTTGATTCTGATAATACAGTGAAGAGAGAAGTGAGCCTGTGGTTCCATCATCAAAATGAATAATTATACAGTGCCATTGGTATCAGGAAACTGGTCTCCCATTGGCAGAAATGTGCTGATTGCCAGGGCAATTATGTGGAGAAATAATCATACAAATATGAAAAATAAAGTTTTAGTAAGTTACCCTTTTTGTTTTAATCAAATAACTATATCCATTTTTAATAAAAATAAAAAAAAGAGGCATTACTTTTCAGCATGATCTCATAGATAATCATTTATTAGAGAAAAAATGCAATGAAATGTGCTGAATATTATAAATAATTAATATAATTCAAAAGGAAATCCAATATTTAAAATAATATGGTATTATATTCAATCATTTATAACTCCAAATGATAAAATTATAGAATTTCAGAACCTACAAATTGTTTGTAAACTATATTACTGTAATTATTAGTGATGCAAAATTATAAAAATTGTTATGACAATATAGCAAAATGAAATATCATTATTCATAATTAATTAATTAATTAATTATATATAATACATTATTTACATTTTTCAAAAAAGTGATTATTCTCATTATTATTTTTACTTATCATCAATTATAATTTAATTAATGAGTGATAAATATTCTTTCGTGGAATATATAGCTCATCAATTTTTGTGGAATTTGGAACATAGAAAATATTTTTAAGATTAAAAATTTAATATAAATTTTTATATAAAATAAATATACTTGGAGATAATTATCAATTGTATAAAAAAAGTATCAGTACTTATTTTTAAGTGCCAATGTTACATTTTGAATATCTAAATTATTTCAAAAGAAGTTTTTAAATTGTCAATTGAGATCATAAATCAATAAAACGGCATAATGATGATTACATATTTAAAATTTTTAGGAGTCAGATTAATGAATTTCCAGTATTATAAATTGAGAGTAATTTTAATCTGATAATTTAAATCTACAATAATTTTAATCTGATAGATAAACAAATAATGTTTTTGGTTTTTATAATGGGTCAAAGAGAAAAAGACAAAAATATTATTTGTTAATGAATTATAAACTTGTCAGTGTTACAATTAAAAATAACATAGCATGGATTCAGACATTTAAATTTTTAATTATTACTAGGAAACTTTTTGGACTGATGTTTATAAATTTCTAAATCTATTCAAATTTCTTAATATATTTAAAAAATTAACATTTATCTTATTTATATTATTTACAATATTTATTCTATATATAACATTGATATTTTAACTACATTTATGAACAATTTACCACTAATCAATAATAAATTTTTATACAAATATATCACAGTTTTAAAAATATTTTGCTTCCCCCACATATTTTATAAAAATTAATTAATAGATTTTCATATTAACAAATCTATTAATTTAATTCCTCTAAAGAACTGATATTCTTAATTATGGCATCATCATATCACCGTTTTCTACCCCGAGAATGTAAAAATTTATATGTATCTTTCACAAACATGTAACTCATAGCAGATATAACTGTAGTACTTGCCACACAATACCTGGAATTAAATGAATGATTATTATTATTTCATTATTAATAGATTGAGTTTCGATAGAATTTATGATTTAAGTACCATAAGGCATGAACATATGGATGATCCACATATTGGAAAACTGGAGATGCTAAAGTTACCGCTGCTAATGTTAATTGAAGAGTTGTGTTTACCTGAAAAATAAATTTAAATTATAAACTCATTTATTCCTTAATAAGATTAAAAAATTGTTTTTTTGTTTGTCTGTAATATTAACATAAAATTATGAAATCAAGTTAAAATTTGCATGCAAACGAACATAATCTAAAACTATTTTAAATTATTGAAATAAGATCTTTTATTTGAATATTTCTGCTATTTCACCATCATTATAAAATATAATGTCAACATGTGTTATGTGACAGTGTCAGTGCAATATATAGATTTTATTTAATATTCATATTTATTACTACTACTTATATATATATGTATATGTATGTGATTGTCTAATAAATATTTGCAGAATATTTAAAAATACAGTATTTCATTATTGCTGTTTTTTGTTTATTTATTAGTTTGGCCATTTTTTTTATTTCAGAATTACATGCATTAATAATATATTTAAATATTTTATATTTATACATTTAATTTTTAAATTATATGATTTTTCATTTGCCAATTACAAATTATATAACAGAAATAAAACACTAACATTTATATTAGTTTTGTTTTAGTTTTTAGTGAAAATATCTAATAAACTAAGTATCTAAAACAGTGATTTTCAAATGATGTGCAATAAAGAATTGCAGATGGCCTTTGAGAATTTGAAAAAGTCAAAAAGATGTGAGAATAAATTAGGGACTAGAAAAATCACCAAGACAAATTTTTAAAATACTGTATATATTTTTCATAAAAGACTGATAAGAATAAAAACAATAACAACTTAATAAAAAATTATAGTAAAATTTTAAAATTTATGATTAATATTATTTTTTAAAAATAATAATGATTAGAATTTAAACTACTGAATTTTTAAACACTAATCCTAATACTAGTCTTTTTAATAATAAAATCTCTCCTAAAAAACTTATGGTATGCCTTGACAATTTTAGCACTGTTTAGTATGCCATGAATTGAAACAGGTTGAAAATCACTGATCTAAGACAAAGGAATTTTTAAAAATTCAATGTATCGCAATATAAAAATATATGCTTAAAATATATTGTGTTATTTTCTTTTAATTATTTCGATTCATGATAAAAACTTTTAGTAACATTTTTTAGTTTAAACTGTTAAAAAGTTGTTCAAAACTAAATTGTTAATGTAATATATGATCATTATTTGTAAACATGGTTTATTATTATTTATATTATTTTAATTATTGCAACTCATATAAAAGTTAATTATTTAATGGATTTTAAATATTTAAATCTAAGAGTTATATAATCTATAATAGTATTCATTAAAACAATTTTTATATTTCTTAATTTTTGTAATAATTATAAAAAATGAGATGTAAATGTTACTGAACGAGATGCTAAAACCATCAAGGATACGACAGGTTTTTTTAAGGAGAGATTTTATTATTAAAAAGACTAGTTTTAAGATTACAGTTTAAAAATACAGTAGTTTAAATTCTAACCATTGCTATTTTTAAAAATAATCATAAATTTGATCATAAATTTTTAAATTTTACTATAATGATTTTTTTATTAAGCTGTTTTTGTTATTATTGGTCTTTTATGAAAAATATATAGTTTAGTTAAAAATTTGTTTTGATGATTTTTCTTTTCATTTCTTGTAATTTATAATGTTGCAAGAGATGAGAAGAATTATATATATATAACTTATTTTATATATGCTATATATTTATATATTTGTTTTAATGTTTTAAAAGTTTATTGTTATTTAGCAAAATTCTCCCTATACCTATAATTTTCTTAGAAAATAATTTAAAAAAATTCATATTTATAACAATATATAATTTGCAATAAATTATATATATATTAATCATTTCATGAAATAGTTTACATTCTTCAGTATTACATTATTATTTTGAATTCTTTTTACCAGACATTGTATATTGAAAATTTCTTTCAACAAATAATATCATATAAAAATATCTGGTTCCAAAAATTAGTAAAAATGTTTTTCATTTATTTATGTTAAACTTAATTCAACCAAGAAAATATATTTAACGACAATAGAATTATTATATACAATATTTACTGAAAAGAAATGATGATATTTTAAAAGTATAAATATTAACAGCTTATACAGTTTCATAAGAACTAATATAATTTTAATAATTTTTTTTTAAATGAAAGTTTTATGAAATTATGCATTTTATATATAATAAGGAGAAATAAAATCATTATATGAGCTTTCTATCTTAACTGCTTAAAATATAATATTAAGCAGTTAAGATACATATTAATATTGCTTCATTATCTGAATACTGACAGTACCATTTCATTTAAATAATAAAACACTATTTTATGGAATTTTTTAATTCATACAGATATGAGAAAATATAATTAATTAATTTCATCTTTATGTTTGTATGTTATATGTTTCTTTTATATACTTAGAATTTTTATTAAAATGTCTGAAGAATCAACATTAAAATTATATTTCTTATCTTTTTCATTGATAACTGTTTGATGAAAACAAAACCAAGGAATAAAGATAAATGCTTCATAATCCTAATAAGTATCTATTATAAAATCTATGAAATTTTTATTTTTGTTCAGAAAAATTTTATTTGCATTTTTAATTTATAAATTTTTCTGGACATTTTTTTTTCATGAAGTTTAAGTAAAGCATATATTAAAGAAAACTAATCATTAAAATTATTGATTTATAGGTAATTCTTGAATTACAATGAGATTTGGTTTGAATCCAAAAGTCATGATAGCCAATAATTGAAAATATCCTAAATTTAGGATTTCCACTACCAATCGTTATTATAATATTATACTGTACATTATTGTAATAGTAAGAAAGGGTGAGTTTTAAACAACACTAGCATGGAAATCAACTAGCTATTATGCACTCCTAATAGAATCATCCCATGAGAAGTCTCATCTAACACAAGAAAGATAGTATCTTCTTCAACAGTTCAACAGGAATATAAAAAAATCTTCCAGTGCAGGAAAATGCAATCCCAGAAGATCATACCTTAGCACTGAAAGGCTTACATATTTCATACAAAATATGAAAAGGAGTTTTATCTCCTCCCTGACATTATCTATAATTGGAGTAATCCAATTAAGTGAATCAGCAATTCCAATTAATTGAAGACTTCATAATAATGAAGTTTGTATCTGGCTTTCAAGTCAATACCTTATTTAGCATAACCCCAAAATATTTTACTTCAATAGAGAACTGCAATCTTTTGCCAAAGAGTGATGGTTCAGAAAGTCCTATCTACTGTCTTTTTCATATAAAAAGTACAATTATAGACTTATCTGAATTGACAGTTGTCTGAAGCACCTCAGATAATGGTAATAATAATTAAACAATTTAGGTGCTGTATAGTTTTATGGTATATATATCATAAAACTACTACATAACACTTAAAATGTTAGCACAATATTTCAAAATGGCAAGCTTCCATCAAAAATTCTCACTTAATACTTCAGGGACTTAATACTTAATAACATTATTTCAGAGAGTGAGTTATAACATACAACTAGGAAATTTCCCTACCACAATGATGGCAATGTCATTGGCATAGCCAACAGTGAAGAAATCCTTCCCCTTGAGTGTAGTTAAAGATAATTCACCATCAGGCACTTCAGCAAGGGAGAAAGTACCCCCTGCAGACAGCCCCTGTTCATGAATATCTTAATTTCCTTGTCCTAAAGTATACTATAAACAACTCTATTCTTCAGCATGGAACTAATTCAACAAATAATTGTTGAACAGATTCCATTTTTGCTTGCTGTAAAGCTGATTTTCTCAAAAAAATAGAGTCAGAAGCCCCTTGGAATTCAAGAAATGTCCCTAAGGAAATTTGTTTGTATTCAATTGCTCTCTTAATGAGCAACACAACCTCATAAAGAACATTTCAATTGATTTACCTGATTAATAGGCAGATTGGCTGTAATGTAGAGAAGATTTTATAAAAGTGTCATCTCAAACAAATTTATCCACCTGTCTTTCATTGTTTTCAATAAGAATGATGCCAGGCTAATTGGGTTATTGGAATTAGCCATATTATTGTAACAAAATTATCAAATAAAAACTACAGGAACCAGATACAAAAAGGATAATTTTGGTATATCAGATCATTGTGCATGGATTCATATATGTATTTGAATTGCATGAACCAATCACAGAATTTTCTTATTACAACACTGTAAACACAAGTGATCATAAATTGATAGCACTGTAAGTCAAGTACTACTTGTATTTGAAGATATATAAGAATCATAAAGAAAGATCATCTTAACAAATAATTAAAAAGATTTCCAAATAAGAATAATTTTTCTTATTTGAAAATATAATATATAATTTAATCTTTATTAAACTAAGAATTGAAAGGTAATAGATTAACTAGGTAAGAAAAATTTGAATTTTAGATTAAAAAAAAAAATTATATATATATAATTAATATTTTGATAAAATAGAAAGAAAACTCAAATCCACTGAATTTAGATAAATACTATTCCAAACCTACTTGCTATTACTTCCAACATATAATAAAACAGCCCAACTGGCAAGTACTTGACATC
>WUQG02433933.1:0-14094 GCA_011317285.2 Androctonus mauritanicus | reverse complement strand
GATTTTATATATATATACATTAATCAATAACTCTTAAATTTATATCATACGTGTATATGTTTGTGTGTTTTAGCTATTAGAACTGTGGAGAAATCCATTGGCGGGAGAGAGGAGAGTTCGAACAACATTAAAGCCTCTGAACAAATCCCATCGAAGTTCTGAAGATTCCACTTTCCATTGCAAAGTTAAACTATTACAAGACGAAAATAGTCTTTATAAACAAAAACTAGAACAAGTAAGATTTGTATATTTAATTTTACGTAACGAAAAATGATTGTTAAAACTTACCCGATATATTTAAATATTTTGAAGCAAAATCATTTTAAATGATGAATGAACAGCGTAAAAATTAAGATTTAGATAAATCGATTCGTTGTTTAATTTGTCATTTCGTACACCTCTCGCAAAAAAGGATGATGTAATTTAATTGTTATCTTGTAAGTATCGATCACAAAAGCAGTCTTACATATCGGATTAACCGTGATTTTGCAATAGAGAACAGTTATGTCATGCTCGATCAGTTCGATTATCGAGCTCATTAAGATTCCACGTCTACAATTATCAATTTATTCTAAGAATTAATTTGCTGAAAACAAATCATGCTTTATTGCAACTATTTTTAAAACAGCAAATTTTTCTTAAAGCCATGATCGTGAAATTTCGATATTTGTAATCTACGTCATCATGCCAATTTTAAGAATATGAGTCTTGTAAAACAATTGATGTAGTATATTTACATTAATCAAGTTATGAGTCATAAATTTATAATTGAGACATTCCTAAAATTGATATAACTTTTTAATCAATTTTAAGATTATACCTCCTAAAATAACTTAGGCAATTATTATCATTTAATAAAATTAAATGTTAGTATTCGTGTTGGAAGCTGCATATAATAATTTAATCGTAGTGATACTAAAGTACATTAACATAATATTATTTGGCAGAATGTCAAATAGTATTATATTAATGTACTTTAGTATCATCATTATAATCGCTATTGGCAAATTTATTAATCGTAATCTTCATTGGCATCATGACAAGCATTATTTTGGCATGCATTAATCATAATCATCCTTGTTTAAAGCATTATGTGTATGTATATCTCTATATTGTGTAAAAGTGAGTTTGTTGGTTGACTGACTGACTGACTGTCTACCGACAAATCTGATTAGTTATGAATAATATATAGGAAGGAGTATTTGTCATTCCGAAAACGAAAGAATATTTTCGATGATAAATTGTTCTCTTAGCCTGTTATCCCAATGTAACTCTATTCAAGAGGCTAATTTCTTTTATAAGTAGGATTTCTTCGTATAAAGATCTTAATTTTCTTTTCTACAGAAGGATTTTTCTTCTGCTTCCTAAAATAGCATCTTTCGTATTTATTATTTCTGAAATTAATTTTATAGAACTTTTTTACTCCTTCTTCGAGTTTATTCTACAGAGCTCTTTTTCTTGATTGATTTTCTTTTATGGAAGAATTTACTTTAGTAGGAATCCTTTTCGGAGTATAGAAGGTTATTTCTTTGGCAGATTTTCTTTCTAATATTCCTGATCCTCTTAGGCAAAGCTTAGAGTTACATTTTTATTCTGCTACAAATCTTATCAGTTTTAATATTTTAACTAATATTGATAATGATTACAATTAATAAATTCTCTTTTGAAGTGACTACATTTCGAAGGAACTATATCGTCATTTGGTGTTTTAAATTATCTGTTTATCAATTATTATTAAAAATGATACGTGTAACTTATTCACAATAAATAGAAATATTATTTTCTTTATTTTTTTATTTAAAATGAGAATTTTGCTTTGGTTTAGCAATGAAAGATAATTATAAAAAAGTATATAGGCCTATATATTATTTCTAGTTAGAGAATTTGATGTTATATTAAGAACATTTTTCTTTGATTATTTTTATGGCTAAAGATAAATGCTTCAGCTCTACTTTTGCGGAACAAAGCATCTTTCATTCTCTGTGATGCACTCTTGGGATGTACTCATTTTCCGTTTCGTGTGGGATTCGAAAAGTCCAATTGTTCTTAAACTCGTCTGATATATAAAATAAGTTTTTTAGTTGCTTTAAACGATAGCATTTCTTAACTGTTTTTTACGTATATTTTTTAAAACTTTCAATTGGTATTTTCGCTATCTTAAAATAAAAATTTAAATTTACAATTTATGTAAAACAAGTAGAAAAAAGTATATAACAAAAAGTTTATCCACTTTTTTATCAAGAATGATAAGAGAAAAAAATATATAGGTCTATATTTTAAATTTCGATAAAGATTTAAGTTTTAAAATCTCCATTAGAAACATTAAACTTGGAGAATTTTCTACCATTTATGAATGCAGTTTCGGATATTTTAAATATGTTTCTCTTAGATTTTATCTGAAATTTCCCGAAATATTACATTAATATTTAATTTTTATTTGGTTTTATTTGTTATCTTTCAAACTATAAATAGTTAGTTTGCTATTTTCTTCTAAAGATTTTCTTAGTTAATCGTCTGCAGTTTGAACATTAAAAAAAAGAAAAGGAAAAAAAAAGGAAAAAACGAGCAGTTTTTCCCATCGGATTTTTTATTAAACTTTTTATCGAATATTTATATTTACTCAAATAGCACAACACCGAACTTCAGACTTTACTGAAGAAACTTAAAGATTTTGAAGAACCAGTTATCATTAGTCATCGAGAACATTTTAAATCTTCCCCTCTCAAATGCTCATCACCTATTCAAGAAGATTCAACTTTAGGTAAATAGACAAAATTTCAGAATTTTATATTTATTTGAATTTATATACTTTATTTTCGATGTAATTCTTTTTGTACAGAAAATGAAAACGAAGACGATACTAGTCCTCTATATATAAAGCCAAAAGATATCGAATACAGTCGAAGTCCTCAAACGCAAAAGAAACAAAGGTTTCTTTTATTAATAAAAAACTTTACATAAAAAAACAATTGTATGTTATGATAACTTTGTTTATTTTTTTTAACTAGGCGTACAACTGTATCTTTCAAACTACCAGATGAATCACCCGAAGAAGATAAAAGACGATTTGAAGTGCAAGAAGAATCTTCAATATCTCAATCTCCGACTGATTATACAGTCATTTCTCCTCTGGAACAACTTCGTCCATCGAATTTAAGTGAAAGCATTGGGGGAGCAGTCAATAGTCTTGTTGAATCGGAAACGAGCAATGAATCTAGTCCTTCGCACAAATCTTTATCCCCGCGTGAATTCGAATATCCTCCAGAATCCGACGACACTTCTTATGCCAGAGCAATTAAGAATTCCCAGAAGAGAAGCATGGTTAACGGTTTATCATCATCTTGCGACGAAGATACAGATAGGTGCGATATCGGTACACTGTCTGAAGGTAAGTGCTCTTCTATAATAATTTGTTACATAATAGAGATGTCCGTGAAGCTTTATTTGCTGTTATCTTTATAAATATAAAGAGCAAAGTGTTTTTTCTCAGCCGATAGCGATTCTTCTCATCATTATCGAATGGATCCGAGGCGTCGAGCAAAGAGTCTAGGCACGTTGCGCTTAAATACTAGACCCAGGTCAACAGGTGTTTCGGTGATTCAGAATAGGAGAACTGAACCCATGGTGTTCCCACCTCTAATTTCTTATTTCAGCCACATGGTAGACGAAAGACAGTCGACGCACAGAAGGAGGACATCAGAAACTGCCCTTTATTCTTCCTACCCATCTATCAAATGCGACATCGTGGAATATCTATGAAGTTGATATTAAATCTAATATGTTCTTTTCTACTAGAGGATGAGGATGTTGCAAACTCATCGCTCCAAGAATTCCAAAGGAGGTTAAAAGTTGTCATCAGAATGTCGCCTTCGCTCCTGCTTATGCGGGGGACATGTTAACAAATACATATATATATATATATATTATATTTATATTATTCCTATAAGAAATCATTTATATTTTTAGCATTTTAATTTTATAGAAATTTATCTTTTTTTTTTTTTCTTTCTTTTTTCCATCATTTTCATTTAAAATTTACTTTTTATTTTTCCTTGTTTTTTCAAGAGGATTGAAGAAAGAGCGATGATGCTTTAATTACTTATAAAAATAGTAAATGCTGTTTATAATATACGCAAATTTACTAAATTTTTTGTAAATATTTCTTTATAAAATTTAAAAGTTCATTTATACATAGAAAGCAAAATCCCTTAAGAAATTCCCCATTAAATTGAATTAATTTTAATTATATTTAAATTTAATAAAAAAATTTTCATCCTAAATTTTAATATATAATTCGAGTGCATTATATATATTTATCATCTATGAAAGAAAACAACAGAATAACATATCTATCGCTACATAGTCATCATCATATTCCTCCTCTTCTTAAGTTTGTACATCAACAACATGCAAAAAAAATAATGAATTTTAATCAAATTATAAAACTTTTTCCATTAAAAATTTATATTTTAAAATTCTAAAATTTCGTATTTCATGCAATAAAAATATTCTTTGTACAGTATATGATTCAAAAGCAAGGTCTCTACGACTTTAAAAAATTGTGAAGATAGATTTAAGCCAATTTAAATGACAAATTCATTCTTTTCTCTGCTCAAAAAATTATTTTGAAAAAGAAAACAGAATAATAATTTAAGAAGAGGAAGTTAATAATAAATTTATGTGTTCGTCTAAATATTTTTTAAAATAAGATAATTAAATCTAATGGAAAATTTTTTCAAGTTTGTTAGCTTTAGGGAGGAAAAATGTGTCAAACTTGAAAGTATGTTAGAAAAAAAAACAAATTCAAGATAAAAAAATGTTCTTTGAAGTTACCAAATATAATTTTTTGTCTTTTTTTCGTTTCTTTTCATCATTCAATTTGTAAAATCCATTAATATTTATTGAATATTAAAAATGGTGACATTAAGTTTTTTAATATAATTTGAAAAATTTCGAAGGAAGTGTTTAATGAAAACTATTAATCTGTAATATATTAGAAAGGATATGTGGAAGAATGTAGTTAAAGATTTACACCCCAAAAAGTATTGTTATGTATATATATGTATGCATAATATTTATTTTAATAATGTAGAAATGGCTCAAACTGATGGTCAGTTCAGCTTCGAGAAGTCGATTGTTAGAAATAAACAAAAGAAACTGTTTTTCTTTGTAATTACTGCATTAACATTTTTAGCAAAATGAACGTCTCAGAGTTTTATAAAAATTTTATTGTGTGAATTTTAATTCAAAATCTCGAAAACTTATATATAATAAATATATAGTACAAGTATGAAATTTCGGTCTACTATAAACGAATTTGATTCTTGCATCATTCAACCATTAAAAAAAGCAATAAAGAGCAAGAAAAAAACAAAACAAAAGATTTTTATTGAATCAATACACACACACACACATATATATATATGTGAATGCTTAGTGAAGCCGTTCTTTGCCAGAACAAAACAATTGACAATCTCGACATGTTTTATAACCTTGTCAATCTGTCCTTCATCTTGATGGATGTGTTTATGACTTCAATCTATAACATTTTTCTCCCGAATGATGCGGAATTCGAAGGAGTGATCAATTGTTATTACACTTTACATTTTGCCAGACGTGTGATAAGCATTTCGTTATTTTAATGCAGTAAAATATATAAAATAAAGTTGTATTTAAAAAATCATTTAAAGAAAAGTTGAAAGCTGGACAGATAAGTTATGTAAATATACATATTATATATATATATATATAAATTGTTTCTCTTGTTTATTTGTTTTCGTTATATTTGCTTAATATATTTTTGCACATTTCTCATCCAGGATGGAGAAATTTGTTAATAATTATTGTCTTTACAGAAGAGGCAGAAACGTCAAAAATAAATATTGTTGTATATATTTGAGTGATTCTTATTTTTTCTACTCCCTCATTTGTTTTAAAAAATGGCAACTGTGTTACTCTCTAATTTCGATCTATGTTCTCATTTTACTAATTAAAGCTAAAACTATCCCATTTTTAGCTTTAATTATCTACAGCAGAACTAATTTTCCTACTTATAAAGTTACATGCAAAATTTTATTTTTCTGCTTAACATAATTTCAAGTGTATAAAATAATCAGTTTGTTTAGCAAATTTTCGTACATTAAAAATAACAAAAACAAAACATATATTTCCTATAAATAAAATACAATTTTAAAATAAATTTGTTTAGGTTTAATTATTTAACAGCTTACTTTTTAGTTTTACGTAGCTTTTCATATTTATCAGATACTAAGCAATGTGGCCATTTTAAAGTTTACCTTCAATTGTTCACACCTGTGAGGATCGGTGGGATGGATAAAGAATGGCGATCGATGAGTTGGATTAGGAACCCTCTGAAAAAGTCTGTAATTTTTTAATCCCAGTCCTCTAGATGGAAGACAGCTTTACCAAGTTTAGCACAACCAGTAAATTTATTTAAGAACTATGATTTGCAGCTGAATTTTTGTAGAACATTATTACATATGCAAAAATAAAAATTGCGACATAAAATTTAATAATTTATTAGTAAAATGAATTTTTTATTATTTAATTTGACTTCTATAAATCAAAATAATTAAAAACTATTAATTTTAGTAATTCAACATATCATAAATAATAATAACGAAAACATAAAATTTTAATTTTATGTTTTAATATGTGTTCAATTTGTTGTAACATTATGATGAAAAATCACAACATGCAATGAAAATAAGTTTACCTTTGGTATATTTTTTCAAATGCAAAAAATTTATTAAATCAACTAAATTTTAATATTTTACGTATCAAAGAAAAAAATACGCAAGTTTAAAATTTAACAATTAATATTTTATACGACTCACACTTTCTTTTTAAATCCGAAAACTATAAATAAAACTAGCAGATAGAAATCTTTTTGTATTATTTTTGAATGGAGAATAAATCCAAGAAAGCAGAAATGATTGAAAATTGAAAAATGGTTTTCAGCAAAAGTTAAATTTAAAATTTTCATTTTGTATTTAAATCTGCTGGGGAATTGAAGTTCCTCAAAACACGAAAATAAGCGAAACTTACTTAGGAGACCATAGCTACTCTATTAAAATAGTATTTTTTGTGATGTTGAATATTTTATGGGCATAATCTAGAGCTATATAAAATTGCATTTTATGTTTACAGTCTATTTTAGATCTTTATTGTTCAGAATATTTTATTTTATGAGCAGAGATTTAATTTTAACGTAAGAATAATTACTTCTCCTAAATAAATTCAATCATTTTTCGAAAAAGCTTAAAAATAATTCATATTAATTAATAGCCTTTAGACAGTTTTCCATTCTACTAAATGCTTAAAAATCTTTAAAGTTTACAAGTTATCAACTACGATGCTTATTTTCATAAATTGTGAAGGTAAAAAGAAATTTTGTTAGGAATAATTCTATTTTGTAGTAGTTAGATTACCTTCGAAAATTTATAAGAAAATCGATGACAATAATAGAATTTTATTGCATGTATCACTTCTAGTATAATACAAACTGAAAAGAAAATAACAAAGGAAATTCATCTGAATATGAAAAGATCTTTTAACGAAAAATTAAGGAAAGGAAAAAAAAAAAATTTAAAAAAACTAAAAACCCGAAGACAATCATCAGAAAAGAATTTCAAATGGAATTTGATAAGATCAGAAGAAGAATCAAGAATAAAAAGTTTAGAATTTTTGAAAGTTATTTTGTTGATGAAAAAAGAAATGATTCTAGGATATTTGAAAAAAAATATAAAAGTACTTCAAGGACATAATATCCGTATACTTTCATGTTAAAAAAAAGAAGAAAAAATATATAAATGAGAAATAGTTAAAGTAATAAAATTTTTGTATATAATTTGTAGATGAAATATCACTTCACAGAAAAATTAATAAAAATTCTATCTACGTCGCAGATGCAAATGAAAATATAAACAATTTTTCAACACTTAAAAAATTGAAGAGTGAAAACTAATTTAAAATTTTTAAATACTTGTATAAGTAAACAAAAATATATTCGCAAACTGCACGAAAATAAATAAATGTAATATGTTGCAATATAATAATTCAAACACGAAAAGTACAGTATATGAGATATATTATTACTGCACAATATATAAAATAATATAGACTGTAAAATATTGCGTAGTAAATATATAATACATACTATATAGTATTAATAAATTCGTTGTTTTATCCCTTACCACGAATTTTATGATATATACAATTAAATTAAAAAAATTATTTAGTTCATTTGATAAGATTCTAATAAATTATTCAAAAAATTAAAAAAGAAAATAATTTTAATTTGCTAGAGGCTATATAAAGAGTAACGAATAAGACAATTAAATATTTATTCTCGAGTTGATTAATGAGAAATGGAAAATGATAAGAAATAAATTATAAAAAATAAAATATTGAATATTATAGTCATATATCCCTATGGAAATTAGCTTTGAAACTAATTTTTCAAGTAAGGATCACCAAATTATCATTGGCTTCTAATTAAAGCGTTCGAATTCGTTGCATTTAATAATCGATTCGTTGCATTTAATAATCGATTTTTTAATTGAACAGAATATTTTCTGTCAAAATGAGCAGAGGCAGTAATATCGTATGACTAGACATAAATCTGTCACAATTGCCACGTTAATGGAAATTTCGTGCGATTCGACTTCGAGCGTATTTGATAGCAATAATGTTGATATTAAGGAAATGGCATGTACTATATAAGAATGAGAAAGATATTTTGTTTCGGATGGCGTTATTGCCTACAGATGATAAAAAGAAAATTTAGAATTGCTTTTCGTAACGTATAATTAAATTTTGCCAAAACATAATATCAAATCTTACACCAGGAAAAGTTTTTCAAATTATTACCTTTACTAAAAATAATATTTCTGCTTAATTTTTGTTAAACATTTTTTAAAAATGTTTATCTTATTTACCAGTTTGTTAAACATCAGTGGTTTATTTAATATACATAGATGTAAAATAATAAAACTTTATTATTTTTTCTTTATATTATTTAATAATATAATAAAGAACTAAACTTTTGCATAAATTAAGAAAAAAAGAAAATATTCAAGAAATAGTAAGCACTTTCGATTGAAAGGTTTTTATAGAGAAATATATTTATGGTATCAAATTCTGTCTTTTCTTTCTTACTAACAGCTTCAAATGGTTTTTCTATCAAATTTTATACGGTTTTTCATTGATATAGTGGAATTTTTTATAAACTTTTATCCAGCTGTTTCTTTTAAAGTTCCAACTCAATGCCTTCAAAATTTTCCATCATTACTTGAATATTTTCTATACATTTTTATAAGCTGGCATTCTACAATTGTTTTGCATGTCTAAAAATTGATAACTCACTCAGAAAAATATAAAAAATAGTGAAAACAATATCAATTCTATGATGGCAACCACCGACTTTCTTTTATTTTTTATTTGCACATTAAGCGTGGAAAAATTTCTGTTTATTCGCATCATAATCATTATTTATGAGTAGAAAAAGAAAAAAAAAACAACTATCTAGCATTATTCATAACAATAGTTCAATAATATATTTATTTTTTCAGATAATAAAACAGCCAATTTTCATTAAAATATTACATTTTGCCCATATCACTAAGTATTATTATTATAGAGAATATGGTTAAAATTTAAATATAATTAAATATAAGAAAACTATACACAAATAACGATGACATATGTTCACAAAACCAGATTTTAGTACTTTTTATAACAAAAAGTAGTCTAAAAACATTATCATTGAATTTGACCCTTTGATATCGATTATTGATTGCTTACTGTGCAGAAATATTCGAACGATTCTGATCGATAAAAAGTATTTACACTTAGTAACTATAGCTTTTATGGATTTATATATATTTGTTATTTACATATGCAAATTATATCGTTTGAATAGAAAAATTATATATTGAATTTATTTTTAATTATAAAATTCATCCAATAAACAGAAATTATTAAACTTTGCTCTATTCATAATTATACTCATGTATAATAATAGCCTAATGTTAATGTTTTCGTGTGTAATGTTAATGTTTAATTTGTATTCGAAAAGATCGCGATGTTACGTTTATCTTTGTTCTCAATTTATTTTGAATTCATTTTACATTTTAATATTTCAAAGCTATCGTAATCTCTTATTAATGACTTCTGAGTTGTACTTATTTATTTATATGTTTGTTTTTAATTTTGAAAATGCTTTTGTCGCTCTGCGCCTAAGGTTGAATTTCGGTCTTTTTATTTCTTTCAGAAATGTGATTTATTTTTAAATATTCGATCGGTTCAATTTTTAATGATTTTTAAGGATTGCAAAAAGAAAAAGAATTGGGTCAGTTCAAAAAATATTTGTTAGATTTTTTGGATCCATGACAGATGCGCTGTCTTTCTCTGATGAGACAGGGAATAAAGAAGTTTAAACTATCCTCAGCGGTGAAGTATTTATCATTGTCTATCTCTATTTTCCTTATCGATACACCATATTCGATGATTGCTTTCTTTTGTTCTTCAGTTGACAAAATTTATTTTCATTTTCGATCCATTTGCAGTATTTTGAAAGCTTTATGTATGTCTTCTTTTCTTCAATAAAGATCACCATCATTTTTCTTGTTACAGTAAAAATGTTTTCAGTAACATCGAAGTTTATATTTATATAAAAAATCTATCATGTAATAAAAACAGGCAAAATTCTTAAAAAACGATCTCTCGATTATAAAAATTAAATATGTTATACAAATATGACAAAAATTGTTGAAAATATTAATTATGATATACTGAATATCTGAGTTAAGCAAATAAAATATTAAATTATAAATCATGCAATTTTGCTTTTTAATATAATTAAGACTAATATTTCAAAGAGAATGAATAAACCAAAACAGAGAAAATTTGTCATATCTCTCTATTTTTGTGATCATTTATTCTATTTAATTTGTTGGAAAGAATTTTTAATCATCATCATTAATATTTTAGTATAACATACAGTATATTCTATTACATATTATTATAACATATTAAATTATTAAAAATTGCGTATTACTCATTTAATAAAATCAATTTTAATAAATTTATTGCACAATCGTAATATTGGATTTAATAAAGTGAAAAATTGATTAAAGATTGATTAAGAAGATGATTTCGGAAACTCACACCAATATAAAAAATCAAGCAAAATATAGTTTTTAAAGTTTTTTAAACAAATGAATTTTATGATAATAGGTATAATTATAAGGAAAATTTTGTGAGATATTTGAATATAATGTGATTTTTCTTTCTTTTTTTGTTATTATAGATTTATTTTTCACATTTTAAATATCCTAATAGATTTTTCTTTGTTAAGTTAATGATTATTTAATATAATTAGTTATCGTTGTTAGATATACTGTATTCTTCTTTGATATGCATTACATTATAATATTTGAAAATGCTGATAAATTAATTCAAGAAGCAGAATTTTATCTAAAAAATGAACGAGGTTGTCATATTATCCTTCATACTGGTACTGGAAACTTCGGATACGTGGCCGAAATTTTTGATTTCCAGCGTTCGCGTTTAATAGCTGCTAAAGTGGTTAAACGTTATACTAAAGGTGAAATTGATTTCTGGTAAAGATTATGCCATCCTAACGTTTTACCTCTCTATGAAATCATTCCGTTTATCGGTAAATCTTGTATTTTCTTGATGCCATTGAAACTATGTTGGCTAAAAGAAGCAATAATACAAAGAGATTTCCGGCTTGACATCAACAGATATATGCTGTCTAAGCAATGGATATATCAGGTATTATGTGGACTTTCCTGCTTACACAACAATGGGCTTTCTCATCTTGATCACACCACTGATAATATCTTGCTGTCGGATGCTAAAAATGCAATATTAGTCGATTTTACTTATTTAATTCCCATAACTGTACTTGTAAAAGTTTACGAAATTGGTAACGAGCTGAAGTGAGAAGATTTGAAGAATATCACTGCAGTAAGTACGCCTGTATGGTTTATATCAGAAAAATTTGATCTTTGGTCTTATGGCATAGTTGTTTTGGAATTATTACAAATAGATATCTAAATAGCAGTTTAAAGATTGATTATAATGGTCAAATCAGAACACAATCGAAGAAATTATATATATTTTGAACAATATTTTTCACAAATCTAATTTCGCCAATATTCTCAGAGATAGGCATAAATTGACAATTTTCAAAATAGAAAAAATGAAGAATATCTTAGAATTTCTTCGACCTTCCTCCAAATTAATTCAGATAACAGAGTTTCTGTTAACTATGATTTATCGCATCATTTTCTAACTTCAACTGGTAGTTCTGTTCAGAACGAACGAATTAATAACAATAAATATTTTCCATATTGTACAGAAATTAAAATTGAAAAGAACACACTCATATGTAAGTTTATTATTTCTATTATTAATATTTTCATTATGACCATATATCTTTATGTATTTTTTAACAGCAAAAAATTCCTTAATAAGAACGCCAGTAATATCTATTTTTAATTTTCATTCTGTTCTAAATATCATGATCGATAATCATAGATTTAAGAGAAAGGAGAAAAGTATAAATTTTCAATTTCTTTCAGAACATCAATCAAAATCTCAAACCATATTAACAGACTGATTTGAAGAAAAATCTAAATCCTTCAATTCAAGAAGCGTATCTATTTATTCGCTAAGGAGTAGCAGAAATTCCAGCTGTTTAACTTTTATAATAAATAACGATATTAAAAATAAGCAAGAGAAGCTTTCAGATGAAAGTAATAGTATCCAAAATGAAATTGAGAATGAAAAAATTTATGCGATGAATTAATTGATGTCTGTAAGAATATAAATGATGGTTGGCACCATGATGATATGAAAATCGATAATCCAGAATTATCAAAACTTACCACATCCTCAAGTATATGATTATAAATTTATTCCCACGATTTTTGTAAATCCTCGAAAAACTGAAATTTTAAACAAAGATTTCAATAACGAAACATCATCAGAGATTACACAGAAAGATTCAATCGTTTCGTTAAAGGGACGACAGTCGAGATCTGATATTGGAATTTCTGTTAAGAGTTGAAAATATTTATTGACATTTTTTGCTTTACGATATTGCAGACATTTTACAATTAAAAATATTTATCTTTTTTCTAGTAAAGCATCACAGTTATAAACACTTTGCCAACCAAAATTATTTCGGTTATATAATCAGAAGAGTAAGAAATATGCTTAAAACGCTAAAATCGAACAAATCTAAGACATATTATAAGGTAAATGGCATTTTTTATTTTATTGAACAAATCTAATATTTTAAAGTTATAATTAATATAAAATACATTGGGTCTTCGTTTAACATCATGGTAACATTCCTGAAAATCGCGATTTTAAGTGAAACGTTAACTGAAACCAGAAAACCCGTAGGCTTACCCTATTATAAGTCAGGTACCGACCTACGTTCCTAAAATACTTTCTTTTTGATACTAGAACTGATACAATTTGGCAACTTTTATGATCATCTTCATTTAATCATATTACATCAAATAATGCAATGAAATGAATGAAAAATATGATTTTTAGGGTAAATTTTAATTGCAAAATGTTATAACATTTTTCAATTAAAATTTACACTATACCAATAATATTTTATAATTTACAAGAAAGAAAATTATTTTTCAGTAATAATCATGCCATGTTAAAAGATGTCCTGATTAATTTTTCTTAATATCTGTTTTCAATCATTCGTTAATAACAATGCCATTCCAATCCCAGATCATATATCGACTATACTTTGAAAATCAGCAGACTGTAGAGAAATGGATAGATAAGCCGGGCTCTGACATCATATAAATTTCCCTACTGGGATCTTAATTCGATCCTGGATCTTCTGTTCGGAAAATCAAATCGTTTGCAAACGGTGAATCCGACCGATCGTCTATTTTTTTTGTCAACAGATGATGCCACTTTCCACTCAGTAAGAGTACTAAGTGGCGGAGCGAAACAAGCTCTTCCACAGGCTGCTTATCCCTGAGGAGGGGTCAGCCTGAGGATAGTGGA
>WUQG02433922.1:0-14097 GCA_011317285.2 Androctonus mauritanicus | reverse complement strand
CTTCACATTGCAAAATTTTGCAGGTCCGTGTTACCTATATATGTACGTCTTTTTTATTTTGCCGTTTCCTGATCTAACGTTTTCCTCAATCTGACGTTGTTTTTCACTGTCCCCTTGGAAAACGTTAGATCGAAGTTTTACTGTATATCAAATGAAAAAGATATAATTTGGATTTTATAACAACAATGATTTGTCACTATGATTGTATATTTCAATATTTGTGGAATCAATAAAATCATATATATATAATGCCAGCACTATTGAGCAGACCTTCTTTTTTAATGAGATTTGTTTTGTTACTAGAAGTGCTTTCGGCTACAACGCCATCATCAGTGCTTCTAGTAATAAAACAAATCTTGTTAAAAAAGATCTGCTTAATAGTGCTGGCATTATATACGTATGATTTTATTATAATACTGAATAGAGCAGTAAGAAATCTTAAGTAATTTATGATTTGAAACGATTTGTGGAATCATTTATATTGTCATAAATGGATAGTTTATATTTATTTCTAGCATATATATATTCAGAAATTAGGTAAATTTTGCATAATATTTATTAATCCATAATTTTATCAATTTTCTTGCTTTCCTAGATCTCTACAAGAGTGTCGAATTGTATATCAACCTATACTATCTATTCCAATTCAGACATCTGGATCTTTATCTTCGCTTTCACAGGAATCTTTCGGTAAGTAAACTAAAATTAAATTTTAATGAAATAATTATGATAATTTATTGAGGTTTGTAATTTATAAAAGAAATTTTCATTTACAAGAGGTCCTTGATTTAGAATAGTTTACGTTTATAACAACAGTAATTGACAATGACAGTTTGTATTTAAGACAGTTGCTATCATTGGATTAGCATGTTTTATAGCTATTAATCATTGCATGTAAAGTGAAAAAACTGAAATAGTATAAAATAGTATATTGTAATAAAGATAACTAGATATAAAACTTAAAATATGTAAGATGTATATAAAGCACATTACTTTCAGCTCTTTTCTTTAAAGCTGTCATTAATAAAGTTAAGTTTGATAGAAAAAAACACTTGTTTGGATAGTGACTATGAAAACTGTGATTGATATATAGCAATAACTAAGAAAGAGTGGATGGAAGGAAAATGAATTTAACAGTCAGAAACTGGGGAGTAATGGAATAATAACATAAAAATTATTAAAACTAATAAACTGGATATCTGTAAACAAATGTAATAGAAGGGAATTTACAGAGGCACATATTTTTTAACTATATATAATCAAGTAGAAAAGATATATATGAGAAAAGAATATATTTGATGCAGCCATACAGATTTTATAACTGAGGAGAACTCCTATGAATATTTTATTCTGTCAAAAATAATGAATTACGAGAAACATTATAAGCCAAAGTTTAATATCATCATATGTATCTCTATTTTTCATCCACTGTTGGATATCTATGCCTTCTTTTGTTTCCATCCTGGACCATCTGTATATCAGACCAATCAATCTTTGATATTGCATCCAAATCCACCTCCTCATCTCTCCATATCGAGGAACACAAAACAGTCTGAAGAAGCTAAATTTGGGCATCGTGTAATCCTTAATCATCTCAAGAATGTGACTGATGTTTTGTCTCACTCAAAAGATGAGTGCTCTATTTTATAAGTGAAAAAAATCCTTCTCCCACAACAATGGAGCCTATAATAACTCTCCCAGGTGCTAGCTTCAAATATATAAATGCAAAGTGCCAAGAGGACTTCAAGAACAGCAGTAGAAGCAATCCTCATAACTCATGATGCTCAAACAGGCCAACTTTTGAATCCTTTCAAATTCAGTTCTGCAAGTCTTTACCAAAACTCTCTGCCAGCAAATAATACCAATATAGTTAATAATGGATTTCACAACAATGATGTATATCCAGTATAAAAATCCTAGTTTAACTCCCCATGGCTTACCCAAAATTCTTCTACAAGTCCATAGAGCTTTACATGTCTTCACAACAACGAAGTCTGTATGTAATTTCAAAGTCAGTCCCTTGTCTAAAGGCTGTCACACACACAGCAATTTATTTTCAGATCAGTTACTAGATTTCTGATTTATCAGATTGATTGTTTGTCTCACACATGCATCCGACTTGACGTTATCATTGTTCCACGCATACGCTCCTTCACTAACCTGGACCCCATATGCACTTACTCGTGCTATCTTGAATCGGCCTGACAATCACAGATCCCACACATACACAACATATTCCGAGAACCATTAGTGTTATGATACTACTATATAATATTACTATATTGCACCTTATACTAAATTATAATGATGAATTAAAAAATTATTGAAAGAATCTTCTCTGTAAATTAGAACACTGTTTGATATTTGATTTATTTCAATCATTATTGCAGCATGAAATATTTTAACAATTTATATTTGCTATGCTAATTTCTTTTATATGATCACTATTTTGTAAATATTAAGAAAAATAAAATTATTTAAAAAATTTTATATGAATTTTCAAATTTCTATTGTAGAAATTTAAATAAATAAAAAAAATTATATATATATTTTTATATAAAACTTTTATTGCAGGTTATCATGATAAATTATGTGATTTGAGTTTAGAAGTTCATGAAGTGCCAAAACAAACTGAAGAAAGTGTAACTATGCTTTTAGATTCTGCAGCATCTTCATCCACAGTTATCAATCCTTCTATAAGATCTCCTTTGACTTCTCATTTACAGTCTTATAAAGGATGTGGAGAAGTATTATTGACTCCTGACGATTTTACTTCCCCTCCAGCAGCTGCAACTATTCCACCCGTATCCACTTATTCCCATTCCCCTCTTTCCCTTCCTTTAAAGCAAATAGAAGAAGTTAATCATGTATCCTCTCCACCAAAATCTCCCATAGATAAGCATAGTGATAATGAAGTACCAGAAACTGAGACTTCTGAGCCATTACCCGATTCATCCATTATTCCCCGTAGAAAATCTTCCCAGCACAGTTCTACCAGTTCCCCAAGTCGAGAGGTAGCAGAAATAATGGCACCATCAAAATTATTAAACAGTGGTGAGGAAATTAATCAGCATATTGCTAAAAAAAAATTGAATTATCCATTTTTTGGTCTATAAAATCTATAAGAGGGCATTCTAATTATTAATATTACAAAATATTTATGTTAAATGTCTTTTGACAGGGGAACAAGAAGAATCAGGTATGGAAGGCCAACAACATGATATTGAAAATAATATAGTATCAGAAGAATCCAAAAGTATATGCAATCATAGTACCTCTTTAGATATTACTTCTGCCAATGATCTTTCGCATAGACATACTGAATACAGAACAAATGGATGGCCTCAGGCACCTGATCCAAATAAAGAATATCGTGTCGTAGGAACTGATGAAAGGTATATATGAATTTAGTTTGGTGATTTAGCAAATATATTTTTGTCAAAAGTTTAAACTTTTAATGAAGTTAATTAAATTGATGTTTGGACTTTTAGAGGAGATATACATGAAAATGAAACCAATCAACATTCTTGCACTCATGAATCTATTAAAGAAACATTTCCATCCAGTCAACTTAATAACAAAATGGATTATGTTTTAAACAAGTAAGAAAATAATTTTTTTTTTAATTTAAAAGTTTAATCTTTTAATGAAAACTTTCATATATATTGATATGCAAATAGACCAAAAACAGATACATATTTTTTAGTTTGGAATCCTTGTCACTTGAAATCTGAAAATAGAAATAAAAAATACAAGAATTCAGTTTCATTCTTTCTTTCTATCTATGTTATAAAAAAATTTATTGACCAGTTTTAACTTTTTGAGCTATGAATGACCTACATAACTTTTTTATTTGAAGATAAAATAATTATTTTTTAAATTTTTATAGGAAATAAAAACACTGATTTTTGTATATATATTTATAATGACATGACTTTAGTAATATTTTAGAGTTAACTTGGCCAGGTATTAATAAAACTTTTTAATGTTAAATCTAATATTATCGTATATAATGTATATAATACAGGATGATTAAAAACTCACACATCCCAAAAAATTCATTGTATGTATTTATCAGGCCTTTTATTTGTTTATAACTTTATAAAATAATGTTACCTACTGTGGTAATGTCACAGATAAAAAAAAAAAAAAAACTATCTAAAAAATCTTTTATAAATTAAACTTCCAACTTTACAATGTATTGGTTGCTTGTTTTTGATCATCTGTACATTATATATGATAATGTCACACACAATATATAACAGTATCACAAATAAAGTACAAAAATCACTTTGTGATACTATTGTATATTTATGAATATTCATTTCTGAATTAACAAAATCATCCAACCAGAAATACACAGTTCAGAAAAATGTAATGAAAATATTAGAATTAAGAATATATTAAATGAATATATTAGTGAATCTAGGAATTAATGAATAAATTATTGAAAACAAGTGATTTTAAATAATAAAAGTTGAGCACAAAATAACATAAGTTAGTGTTAATCATTTGTTTTATTCAAACAAAACAAAATAAATAATTATTTAATATTATATTTTTGTGCAATTATATGAATTTTTACATGATCTATAAAATATTAAACAATAACTATATAAGTTATGACGTCAGAAAACAAATTTCCAGGATAACAGATTTGGCACATTGCACCATCTCTATATTAAACTGCAATATTTTGTCAATAGTAAGATTATTCAATATTTATTTAGAATAAATATTCCAAAAAATACTAAATAGCCTAATTATTTAAATTGGCGATCAGAAAGAACTATATTGACTTTTACTATTAAGGCGATTTATAGATGCAAACAAAGAAATAATCCAAAATACAAGATTACAGCATTCCCAACTTTTTCAGTAGTGTAGCTCTCCTAGCCAGCACAATTTTTAGCTTACCTGATTTAATCGGGTAAGCTAAAAATTGTACTGACTAGGAGAGCTTATGAGCAAGACATATGTATAGACTAGGATAAAGCAATCATCATTCAACCCTGTGACACCCCTCAAGAAGGAAATGATTACAGAAGCATTACAAATCCTAAAAACATCTTATTCAAAAAATGTTATCACTGACCATCCTGGAAAGAATATCTCATCCACTTAGAAATAATTAAAAATATTTAAAATTTTTTATCTTTAATATTACTGGATTTTCTATAATTGATGACTAAAACTTTTGTCACTGGTTACCAAAGAAATGCATGTTTTATATATCTAGATGTTTTTGAGTTCTTGGGTATAATGAATAAAAGTTGTATGAGAAGTTTTCTCACACACGTGACATTTGTTAAATTGAATTTCATTGTATGTTCAAACTTCTGGATGAATTAACAAGACTGATCATCAGAACTGATCATCATAATATATGCCAGGTGCAAAACAAAAAAATTTGAATGGAAATTTCTTGAAAAAAGAAAACATTACAATATACTTGGGGCAAATAGTGAAGGTAGTCAGATTACGGAAAATTTCAGAGATGTAAAAATACTAAAGAAACAGGATTATTAAAATTTTTAAAATCACGTTCAAAATTATTTCACATTTAAATGGCTGATTTCGTATCTATATCACAATATGAAATGTATAGATTTTGTATTTCGAATGAATTCTGCATTTTTTTGCAGTTTCGGAATCAATAAAAATTGATTAATAGAGGATGAAAATATGAAAATACACACCATTTGGAACATTGAACATTTTGTTACTATTGTGAAAAATTACCACCTCTAATTTTTGTAGAAACTTGAAAGTTTGCCATTTTTAAATATTAGAGTTACGAGGTTAAGAATATAGTATCAGAATTGTTTTTAATGGCAGAACATCTGTACCAATTTTTAAATCTGGCAATTAATTCAAAATTTATTAATTGAGGGGCAGTTGGGATCTAACATATTCACTTTTCTTTTTGAAAAGTAAGCGAAAAATATTAGGAATTAGGATAATGAAACAAACAAACTTCAGAAATGAATGAATGTATTTAGTATGGAAAAGATTTCAAAATAAATATTAAAAGCACATAAAAGCAACAATAATTAAAAAATTGATTTTTCTGGCTTATTTTAGATTGGAAGGTTCTGTTCAGAATTTACAAGAAAATATGAATGTTCTAATGGATTTAATCCATTCTCAACGACATCAACTTCAAGAAGTAAAACAAGAAATTAAAGAGTTTCATCAACAAGATAAAACATTGCAATGTTTATTACAACATGTTGATAAATTAGAAGATAAACTTATTGTCAATATAGAAAATATTGTTGCTGTTCAAAGTGAAGAAGGATGTATCCTAAATGTTTTTGAAATAATAATTCAATATATCAATAGATTATTTTAAATTAATAAATTTGGCCTTAATCGATTAATAGTTAGAAAGTTAGAACCATTATTTGCAAGAAAGGAGAAGATGGATCATTTATGGCTTGAAAAACAAGCAGCTGCGTTATCACAGACAGTAACAGTTGCAGTTACCAATAAATTAGATAAAACAATCAAAAACGAGATAAAAAATTCTGTTTTGCCTCGTAAGTTTATTATTATAATTATCATTCTGTTTATTATATTATATCATCGTTATATTTTGTATTATAATGTAGTCAGTATTTTCAAGGAATTATTTTTGTTTTTCAGATGTATCAAAGTTCCTAGACATTTTAAAAGACCAATTACAACAGGAAGTTTCCCAAAAATTAATGTCTAGTGATAATATTATAAGAGATAGCATTGGAAAGTTAGCAAAAAATAAGGTTATTAAAAATAAAAAAGTTAATAATATGTACATTTTTATTCAGAATAAATTAAGAATGTATATTTTTAGATGTTTAGTGAAAGTTTGGGTCAGAGTGTTGTCTCATTAGTTCAACCGCACATACAGATGACTTGTCGAGATGTTTTTCAAACAACAACTGTACCCGCATTTGAAAAAGCTTGTCAAAATCTTTTTTACCAGTTAAATGAAAGCTTTCAACGTGGAACAGAAGAATGTAAGTTGTGGAAAATTTTGAAATCATTATTTATTTTTATATATAATTTTTCTAATCAAAATAGATTTGCAACATGTTGAAAAGAGTCTAGAAAGACATAGGCAACAGTCCCAAACTAGCACAGAAAAAACAAGGGGTCAAGTACACGAACAGTTGTCACATTTTCAATCATCAGTTGAACAAATGGTTAGAAATTCTCTCACAATGGTACATAAGCAAATGTTGCAACATTTAGAAAGAAATGAAAAGTAATTGGATATATTTAAATAGTTTTTTGTTGTTAATATGATTTTTAATTTTTTTTATTTATAAAGTATGTATAATTAATATAGACAACAAGATGAAATGCTAAATAAATTGAAAACTATGATTCAAGAAGAAGTGAAAGCTGCAATAACTGAACATCAACTTTCTGTTCGAGCATTACAGTCAAATATGGTTTCTCCTATACCACAGATGATTGATCCTCAAATCCAACAACAACAGATTCGGCAGTTGTTACAGCAGGGACAGATAAATGCAGCTTTTCAACAAGTAAGCTTGTTTTTTGATTTCTTTATTAAGAAAGTTTTCCAGATTATATTGTAACTCCATGATAAAATGTATTTGAGAAATCATTTAATGGTGAAAATATTATTGATCTATAAAGTTAAGTAAATTATTATTTATAATATTCATTGTATATATTTTAGAGTTGTTACTTTTTTGACTTATTAAAAAACTTAAATATTTCAATAAAGAATATACTAAACACTTTTCTTTTAATCAGATACAATTCAAAACCAAGAACCTACAGCAAAGATAACAGTTTTTAATATGGTATAATGTTTTCAGACAATACCAGTCCCTCATCAGTACCATTTGTTCTATGTATTTAGTTTGTAAGTTCCTAGTATATGGTACTGATGAGGGACTGATATTGTCTGAAAACGTTATACCATATGAAGAGCCTATTCGAGAAAGTTCCCAAGTCACATCATCAGGAGCAAGCTTTTTATTGGTTTGAGGGAACTTTCTCTGCAAAATTTCAAACCATGAGAAAAAGTACCATACCAATACCTCAGAGAGAGGATTTTGTATACTGAAGAATTCTTACAATTTGACTTGGGCACATTTTCTTTGTTACAAAAAACTTTCACTTCACTTGGTGTATTTTATAACTTAGAAACTTTCTCATATAGGCTCTTCATATTAAAAACTGTGTTATCTTTGCTGTAGTGCTTGGTTTTGAATTGTATCTTAAATATTTCATTTTACAATGGGTTGACTAAAAACAAACAAAAAATATTTTTTAAATCATTTTTTTTAATACAAAAATATCAATATTTATACTCTTCAAAGTACTCTCCAGTTGTGTCTCTGCATTACTTTGGGCTATCATTTGGTTAGTTTTAGTTTCGTTTATTTCTTATTTTTCATTCTTTAAAAATTGTGTGTATTTCTTTAGTTGTTGTGAGTAAGCTTTCCTTTGAGTGATGTAAAACAGTAGTAAAAAAAATTAAATGAACTGATATTAGACCAAAAGAAACAAGTTGTTGAATGCCTAATAAAGCTGACTGAAGATTTTCACATTTCAAAATCAACTGTATCCAACATAAATTGTAATAAAAGTGCTGTTATAGAAGATTGGAAACAAAATTGTAGTGTTCAGAGAAAACGACTGCATAAAACACTCCGTGATGAAGTAAATGCTAAAGTTCTAGAGTTTTTTGCTTTGTCGTGGAAAAAATAAAATATTTCTGTGAATGGAGCATTGCTACAAGAAATAGCAAAAGACATTGCTGTTCTTTGAATATTGGAAACTTTGCAACCAGTAATCCTGGATAAAATGTTTCCACAAACATCATAACATTAGTTTTAATGTTATGACGTTTGTGGAAACATTCATAACATTAAAACTTTGTGAACAGTCAGCTTTCACTAATCTCAAAATTGCAGAAGATTGGAAAAGTTACTTAGTCTCATAGCAGAATATGAAATAGAACATTTTCAATGCATTAAAAGTGGATTCTTTTACCATCAACTACTAATATGATCTTTACTGGAAAAGGGAGATCCTTGCAAAGGAAGAAAGAAGTCAAAAGAATTTCAGTTTCTTTGTGTTGCAGTGCCAATGGTGAAAAATTGAAGCCACTTGTTGAGAATGCAACTTATCCTTGCATTTTGAAAAAGAAATAATGTCACTTTAATATCAATGTAAGTGATCTTCCAGTCTTTTGGCACGTCATTTGTAAAACCTGGATGATTTCTAAAATATTTTTAGAATGATTACAGGAGATGAGGCATTCAAAGCATAAAATTCTACGGTTTCTCGATAATACAACATGTCATGTTGACTTGAACTTGTCAAATGTTAAAGTAAGATTTTTTTCTTCCCAACTTGATAAATGAAGTGCAACCTATAGGTAAGGGCATCATTCAGACAGTTAAACTTCTCTATAGGAAATAACTAATAAGAGCACTTATGAGAGGAGCAGAAAATTCAGAAATAGTAAGTGACGACACACAAATTGTTACTATTCTGGATGCATTGAGATGGATTTATGTTGCATGGCAGGAAGTTTCACAATTAATTATTCAGAAATGTTTTAAAAAAGCTGGTTCTCTATAGATTTCACTGAGGAAGGAATGCAAGAGGCCAATAAATTTGAATGTAAGACCAATTGATCTAAGGAAAAAAATTGAATGATCTTCCTGAGAACTATCATGAACTTTCAACTGGTGATTTTGACAGTAATCTTGTTCATCGTGACTATGAAAATTGTATTGATTTGATTGAAAAGATTATATCCAACTCAATTCATGCAAAGACTTTGTCAAAAGAGGAACAGATGATCATGAAACTACAATTGTTCAAGAATTGATTACCCATGAAATAGCATTGGAATATGTAGAGGAACTTGAATGATATATATTTTCTAATAATGAACCACAGTTTATTGAAACTCTATTTGGTGCAAGGAAAAAAAATTGAAAATATATGGATGAAGTGTAAATTAAATAAAAAATAGGCAAATTCTACTTATAGACTAATTTTCAAGTAAATAATTCCTGAGTTCCATTTAAATAAAGGTTTGAAAATTTACTGTTTAGAATGTTTATAAAAAATTTTAATTTTATGAATTTTTCTATGTTTAACACTTATCTAAGTTGAACATATTTTGAAAGAACCAAATGTGCCAACACAGAGAGGTTTCACTATACTGTATAGAGCAGGGGTGGCCAACTTTTGTGTACATAAGATCTACTTTTTATCTTAAAAATGTGTCATAATTGACTTGTTGTCATAGGCATAGTCTAAGTGGGGAGAGGGAGATGTGTCCTGGTCTAGTTCAGTGTAAACAGAATGCCCTTATTACTGCCCTAACTAGGGTCCTAAATTAGTGCTCTATTTATCATGTAGTCTAATCAATTTCTAAGTTAAGACATCATGAGTGATCAACCAAAATTGACTTTGCGATCAACTTGTTGGCCACCCCTGGTATAGAGTATGCTCTGACAAAGGTATATTTCAACTTAAGTACCATAGATCATTCAACAAAATCTTACATATGTAAGTCAGGGATTTTTTGTAATCTGTTTCAATCAACAAAATGAAAGTTACTTCTTTTTCTCCATAATTTTGCACTTCTGAAGCAAACAAGATTATCCACATATATCATATGTTCAACTTTCTTGCAATTGCATATTTAGATATAGTATACTTTTCACGTACAAGAAACAGTGTCAAAGAAATTTTTCTGAGATTATTTATTTATTTACTTTAATATATACCACATATATATGTATGTATATATAATTAAAATCTTAATAATTTTCTTTATAAATGAAAATGATTGATAATGGCTATAGTTAAGGATCTACAGATACATGCAACATAACATTCTTCTGGATAACATCCATTTACATATATGCCCAAGATATCATAGATTAGAAAATACTGTTCAGCTAATGGGATGTAGTTAGTGTATTTGTGTGTGAAGCTGATATAAATTTTATATAGTAATAAATTTCAATATAAAGGTTTGAGCAATTTATTTTTCTGCTTTATCCAAACTCAACATTAGTTAATTCTACATTGATGCTTGAAAACTACAGCTCCATTTGTGGTAGTACAGATTACCATACCACATTGTTTAATTTAGACCTCAAACTCCCTAATCAAGTATTACTGTACAGTAATATTTTATACAATATCATGAGTTAAATACTTGCTTTCGTATAACTTAGTTCTCAAAAAATACCACTATATGCAAGTAACTGTTTCATTCCATAAAACATTTTCGGACCCAAGTTTGTTCCCTCATCAGTACATATAACTGAAAAACTTAATCTCTTAAGAACAAAGAATAATCCTTTATTCTTTGTTCTTAAGAGATTAAGTTCTTCAGTTATATGTACTGATGAGGGACCAAACTTGGGTCCAAAAACGTTTTATGGAATAAAACATTTACTTGCGTATAGTGCTATTTTTTGAGAACTAAGCAATATTTTATTGTCTATTCTTTATTAGTGCTGTTAATATATTATGATACATTACAATACTGTATAGTATTTGGCTATTTAGACAGTACAATATAAATACAATGTACTATAGAATATAGTATGGGTTTGTTTACATAGGATATTACATATAAAAACATAGATGCAATGTGTCCAGGATGCTAAGTAGTACATAATGCATTTTAGAATATAAAAAAGTTGAAATCTTTAAATGAAACATGAACAAGAAAACATAATTATTACTATATTACTATAAAAATTACTATATAATTTAAAAGTTGATCTTTATTTATTAAAATAAAGATTACTTTCTAAATTATATAGTATTATATTCTTTATTGCAATTTAAATATTATTCATTTGAATATTCTTTTCCACTTAGGCTCTGACAGCAGCAGATTTAAACCTTGTGATATTTACATGTGAAACAGCAAATCCTAATCAAGTTTTCGGTCAGATTCCGTGCCCTCTTCAACAGCCAGTTTTATTATCACTTATTCAACAGTTGTCTGGTGATATCTCGACACATACAGATTTAAAACTAAAGTAAATAAATCTGTTTTTTTTTTTTAATTGACAAAAATTAACATAGATGTGTAAGAAAGCAATTAAAACAGATCTGGCTGCGTAACATAAATCAGCTTAACTAGGGGATACTAATGAAATAATCTAAAACAGCCAAACTCACCTTAGCATATTATTTGGAATTAAACTGTATTTTTAATAATTAAGCTTTAATTTTTGACTAGATTCCCAAAATAAAAATCACCGGAATTGAATCAGAATCTTCGGAATGACTATCTAAAGTCTCAGTTCAACTCCTGCAATATTTATTTCAGATATTTAAAAATTTAAAGCTTAATTATTAAATAATAGATAATGCCACTTTAACCTAAATTTAAATAATTAACTATCAGTCCAACAGATGTTGTGCCGTAGCATAAATTAAAAAATATAATTTAATTACAAAATAAAATGCTAGGGATAATTTGGCTGCTTTAGATTATCAGATCTGATTGGCTTTAGCATCTAATTATTGTGATACGTAGAAATCAGAAATTAACAAGCACTAACGCACTATAGGGAAATTCAAATACAAGTTTATTTTGAACGAACAAACGCTTTCGGTTATAACGCCATCATCAGGTTTCAAAAGAAGAGTTTGTCGTGATGATAAACACTTCTTTTAGAACCTGATGATGGCGTTATAGCCGAAAGCGCTTGTTCGTTCGAAATAAACTTGTATTTGAATTTCCCTATACTGTATTAGTGCTTGTTTATTTCTGATTTCTACGTATCAAAGGGTTTAGCATTCTCTCTAATTAAACTTCTTATAATTATTGTGATATTTGTTTATAATTTGATGAATTTATTTTTAGATATAATTATTTGCTGCCAAATATACTAATTTTATTTTAATTGTACTACTATGAAATTCAATAATAATAATAATGATGATGATAATATTTCCAGATATTTAGAAGAAGCTGTGATGAATCTTGATACAAAAGATACGAGAACGCAACAACATCTTCCTTCCATACTAGGAAGTCTTCATCATAAATTAACAAATTTTATCCAGAACAATCCTTCAAATAGATTCAGCAGACATAAAATACTCCTATTAGCAACTCAATCTCTCTTAAATCGTTAGTATAATTATTTTAGCCAAATCTGCAATATTTATGAGGCAGAAAAGCCAACTGCATATCAACATCATTTAAATTATAGAAAATGTCAAAGGAATATTTGTCATTTTCAATGGACAATAATTTTTATTTAAACTTTGACAGTATCAGAATTTGTCAGAGGAGAATTTTAAGAAAAAAATTTAAATCAAATATTGTCTTAACTATTTGGACATATTCAAATGGTTAGTATTAAAATTTGTAATAAGCGAATACGACTATAAAAAACTATTCTCCTATTACAAATTTAAATCCGACAAATATACAGCCATACATTTTGTTCCAGTTGTCTCAAATTTATAATGGTCAACATAGAATCCTCGTTTTCCCAGAGATATTTTGAAAGTGTTGTATGTTCTTTGTATGGTAGAATAGGGGGGAGATACATTTTATACAAGTGTGTTGTTTAAAAATCTTAAATCATAAATAAAATTTTACATAATACAAAATGATGGTGATAAATGTAATTTTTCTAACATATGCAAATTTTGGATTATAGGATCTTCCGTTATTATAGACCAAAATTTCCACGTAAACTAAAATTTTTTTCTAACTTAAATAGAATTATACATTAATAGAAAAAAAAATCAATTGATTTTTATTCTAAGAATGCTACTATCAGGTTGGGGAATGGATAGTTCGGGATAACTTTCTATTTTATTGAATCTGAATCTTATTTACATTTTATAATTCCATCAAAGTTTTGTTTATGACAAATAATTTTTCAAAAATGAATACTAGCAATTGCCAAATATTTGTATACAGTCGACTCCTGATTTACTGGGATGGCTTAACCAGTGTTTGCCGTAAAAAAAAAAAAAAGATTTACATCTTGAAAAAAACAAAGCACTAAACAAGCAAGCAAAAGTTTTATTCTGCATAAAACGTTTTCGGACTTTCCTAAG
>WUQG02433911.1:0-14097 GCA_011317285.2 Androctonus mauritanicus | reverse complement strand
TGGAAAGCGATGATAGAAAATATATTAATGTACAGCCAGAAAATAAAGGATATTTTAAACGAAGCTTTTCATATAATTTTAAAAAATAACGAAAGATCAATAAATCGAAGTATAAATGTCAGCTGATGGTGTTTCCATATGGTTAATCGGTCAACACTAGTGATATGTTTGGCTGCAGCCAAACATATCACTAGTGTTGACCGATTAACGAGTTCTCGATTAAAATATCCTTTATTTTCTGGCTGTACATTAATATATTTTCTATCATCGCTATTTCAATATAAATTTAACAATGATTATAAACTAGAGAACTAATATTCCATTTCCATTTATCTGTGAAAAGTTCATTAATTAAACTTTAATTTTACTTTGTTTGAAAACGGATAACAAGTTCAGAAAATAAAAAACTTCTAATTTATTCAATGTATTATGCTTTTTGTTGTAACACTGTGCAAACTATGCTACATTTTTTATTTTTTCATCTAACTGTAAGTTTAGCGCTTCCTGTTTATCTAATAACTTCACTGCTATGAAAAATTACTGCTACTATTATTTTTTAATTGAAATCTTATTTTGTATTATCATGCTTTCCGTTTATTTATAAATTTTAGATGATAATTTTTTACAAGTAATTTATATTTTTATTTCTAAAATATTCGAGTATTAAACTATTATGCTATATTTTTTATCATATAATTAAGGAATATAGGCCTATATATATTTTATATATACAGTATATAAAAGATAGAGTTAGGATTTAAATCCTTTGATAGGCTTTTCAAATTCATTGAACTGAACGATACTAATTTTATATTTAAAGAGGATGATTAAATATTAATTTAAAAATTGAATAATGTATTTCTTCAAGATCATTTACTAATTAAAAATTTTATCATTTTTACTATTATAATTAAATAAACGATTTAATTATAATAGTAAAAATGCTATTTTAAAAATGATAAAATTTGAAATAGTAAATGATTTTATTTGAACCACCCATTAAGAGACAACGCTTTATCATACTATTGATATTTATTATTGCTAATTTTATTCCTATAATTTTTACATATTAATTTTTGTGTAAAATTTACTATTGTTAAAAATATAATTACAGGTAGTCCTCGACTTAGGACTGACTTGTGAGTTCCGTTCCAATGTTTCCGTCGTAAGTCGAGAATGTTTTTAATTGTTGATTCGTCCGATTTGTTTTAACATTTACATAAATTAGATTTCTAAGATAAAACGGTTAAAAATTTATAAATTTACATAAACATTTATAAATTATTTATTAACAGATATGCAATTAAACACATAATTAAGATAGAAAAATTTAAAAATTTAAGAAATATTTTCATCAGTAGTAGTATTTCTCTTACTAGACATGATAAGATTACAAGATACAAAAATTCGACGAGAGATATGGCTACTTCCCAGTAGCGTGCAGTGATATTTGCCGATAGGGAACCTGTGTTTCCATAAAAAATTATAAACAAATACTAAAAATGACAAAAATAAACAGTTTATTTATTTTACTCGAAACAAACGAAACGGCTCGTATCTCGAAAAATTCTTAAGTGGTACTTCGACACTTGTAAGTCGAAGTACCACTATATAGTTATTATTTACATTTTAGAAAATACAAGGGGAACAGCGCTTCCACAATTTCCATGGACTGCACGTCACTACCATTTCCACTGCTAATTAGCAATTAACGTGCTAAAGGTTGTGATAAGGCTACGGCCATGCAGACTCGAATTTAGAGTGCACGAGCGATTTATGACGTCATCACGCTCCGCAGGTGTGATCATGCAGACACGAGAAACTCAAAGCATCGCACGCGAGAGCGAAAATACGTTTTTCGCTCGTATCTGACACTAATTTTATCGGTCTGCCAAATCTCGCTCGGCGTTGCAATGCGCAGCAGTTCCATGTTTATTGGTGGATAAACAAGATGGCTACTTCCACGCGCTCTGCGGATAAAAAGATATTGAAAGAAAATTTAATACTTTCTCTTTCCAAATAGAATGGATTCCGAATCTTCTAACGGGCCTACTTTCACATTCATGCAAAAGACAATATTTTTTTCTTCTGCAGCAATACACGACGATGTGAAATGGCAGCCATGTTGTTTGTGAGAAAAATTTACTTCTGCATAATCACATACGGCGAGAAACGACGAAAGCGAGAACTTAAAAATGTGCTCGCTAAACATAGCTTACGAAGGTGATGACGTCAGAAATCTTCGTGCGCTCTAAATTCGCGTCTGCATGGCCGTAGCCTTAGAAGTGTGAATCAGACTAGCAGCTATTGCGTATTGTTGAAAGGCTTTGGTTGCCTTTCAGCAATATCCAATAGTCTTAATGGCGACGCCGCGATGCGTATACAAAAGTAGTGTGATATATGTATGTGTATGAAGGCGGCAAAGTTGAATTAGAGAATTTTTAATAATAATTTTTGGTCGTCGTAAGTGCGAATTGTCATACGTCAAGGACTACCTGTATATACATTAATTTTTAACATATAAATTTTCTTCTAATCGCTACATTGATCTCTATGCAGTTAGTTTTACAAGAATAATCTGTGTTTAAGCATCTAATTTAAATATTAATTTGGATTTTTTTGAACTGTTAAGCCAATAAACATACGTTTTTTACTGACTCGACTGCCTAATTGGTGCATTAATCTATCAATTAAAATAAAATAGTTAGATTCGATTAAAAATGAATAAATTTGACACGAAATTATGAAATGGTTGATTTTGCAAAAATTATTATTTATTTAAAAACCGGTCAAAATATTTCCAGCGAAGTTAAATCGCAACAATTGTCTGAAATTGTTTTTTAAAAACCCGAATATTGTGCATTTATGTTTCAAACTATATTTAAGTACTAAACCTCGCAGTCTTACCAAGTATGACAAAGTTTCTTATAGAATTCAAATTTTATTTTCAAGCGTTTTGTTTATAATACTAAAGAAATTTGTATAAACACGCACACAATAATACTAAAACATGAAAACAATCAATCAAACTAAAAAAAATATTTAAAAATTACTTAAAATACTTTAAGAAAGTTTATTTTTTCAAAAAAGGTAAAAAACTTTTTAAAAAGTTTCTCAAAAATCAGATATTAAAAATGAAATGGGAAAAAAATAGCATTATAAAATCAAAATTTTTCCTATTCATTATGGACAAAAACACCTTATATAAAAAAAGGCAGTCTAGTATAATCAGCCATTCAGCAGAGATTTAGTAAGAAATTTTTTTTTGAGTATCGTTTTACAGTTGTAAAATGTCAAAAAAATTATAAATTGAAATATTTTTTCTTCTTCCGTATACAAAAGTTGTTAAGATCAAAACGAAGTTGATCTGGGAAGCAATAGATTTTTAAAATCGCTGCCACTTATTTTCAGAATGATTCCACAGAGATTGGTCGTTTCTTACTGGTGTAGGTAAAATTATAGAAGGATTGTCCATTTGAGTTTTTTTAAAAAAATGTAAAGGAAGTCTATAAACTATGGTCTTTCCATGTAGAGCCCATAATATCGCAGTCACTAAAACTACGACCGATATTATAATTATTAAGGTTACTTGCATTGGCACACTTAAAATTATTCTTCGTGGCATGGTTAATAAAGATAGGCCTATAGGCGAAAATAATTCTGAAATATAAGAGATTTCGGACTCAGTTAGTATTCAATAAATTAAAAAATATATATATTAATAAGATTACATACCTGCCTTTATTACCAACTACTAAATAAAAGAAAAATGTTCTGTAACAGCACTCTTCAATCGTTATTTTATGCCAAAAAATTATTTGCATATTAATCTCTTGATACTAATATTACTTTTTTTAGCAGAAAATCAGAAATAATTTTTGAATTATTACAGTATTTTGAAATATTATTATAAATCCACAATCAAAATAAATTTATTTGAAATAATAATCATAATTTTCATAATACAGATATTTTAAAGAGACTCAAAATAATCCAAATTAAATTATACAGCAAATATTGTATTAAATAAAAATATTTTTTAAATTTTTAATTAAGTTGCTATATTAGAAAATGACGTTAAAAATGCAATTATACTTTCAGTTTTAACGTCATTCATACTTTCAGTTTTAACGTCAGTCGTAATTAGTTAACGTAATGGTGTTAAAAACTGAAATTATACTTTCAGTTTTTAACACCATTACATTAACTAATTACGACTTACTATTTAAGGGTGAGTTCAGAAAATGCTCCGAGAAGAAGCTAAAGAATGACATCAAGATCGATGGAGATCACGAGACAATGTGATTTGTTGAACGGCTGAATCTCCAGCCGTTCAACAAATCATGTTGGGAGAATGAACGCGACTTGGGAAACCGCTGGACGAATCTTGCGGAATAGAACGTGGGTTGGAGAGTTCCCTTGAGAAAGTGAGGATGAATTCGGATCTTGTCTCTGCAAGATCCGAATTCATTCTTGATTTTTCTTTTTTATATATGTATTCTTCCTTATTCATTTAAATTCAACCGTAACAATTTGCAAAAGTTTTTCGTTCTTGTAAATGAGTGCCTTTCTCATTTCTCTTCTTATTGTTGCATCTCTTTCACCTTAGTCCTCAACAGCGATGTGCTGGAGCCGATTTGCGAAAATCGATATTGCAATGATATGATAATATAGTAAAATAAAGATATGAATAAGATTCTTTAAGAATTTATTTGTTATTATTTTTGTTTTTTTTTTCTATAATTATTCCATGTTTCAATTTTTCTTGCTTAACACTTGAAATCTTCACGTAATTAAATTCCTTTTCCTCTGTTAATATAATTTGATATTTTATTTTTATATTCTTGTTCTCAGTCAGCAAATTATTCAAATATTTGAAGCATATTATTTTTTCTCGGTCTAAAGGGATCATTCATAAATTATGTCACACTGTTTAGAACACTTTTTGACCCCTTCCCATCCTTCGTCATTTTTAATCACACCGAGTTTGATCCCCTGACCGTGACGTACAAATTTGTAAACTCTTACTCCTTCTACTTAAAAAATTTTTCTCCGATTTTACGTAAAAATAAAAAATAGAAAACATAAAATAATAGAAAATAGGAATTACTTTACACTGGTACATTGTTGCATATACAGTATTCTTAACTTCCAAATAAACCTTCAAACTGGATATAAATATCTTAGATGTGTGTCTTATATTTTATAACAAATATATCTCCAAATATGTCATATTTCATTCTTTATTTTTCGAACAATTAAGCATAAATCTTTTTAATTTTATAAAAAATATTTTTAATCATAGAAATATAAAACTAATCATTTCTAGTGTGTAATGTCATAATTTTCATGGTCTCTTTCCTCCTCTACGTCATTTAGCGTTACAATATCTAGTCCCTCCTTTCTCTAACAGCATGATGAAAGTTATAGATGCTCCCAAATTCAATTAAATGAATTCACATCTGCCTATATATTTTCGGTATTTGGTCATTTTTTAATTTAATTTTATATTATTCACGCGTTCTTTCTAGCTTTTCTATGATCTTTCTCAACTGTTATTGATTTGTAGTCAGCATTGTCATATCAAAATATACTATAATCTGTAATTCTTACATAATCAATCAGAAATTATTTCCATGTTAATTCTAATAACTTTCTTCATTTATTCAACATAAAATGTTGAATAGAACTGAGACCATATGTTAATCCATCCCCATTCTAATCTTTGCTTCTTATTCTTGTCATTACACTTTTTTATCACGGTATAAATTTCAACATTTTTCTTTCAGAATAGTCAAAATAGTGATTCACACTTCAGATAGTAAACAGCGGTTGAAAAGCGGCTTAAAATAAAAAACATTATAGTGCAGTATCAATATTAAACAATGATTGGAGGGAAAATTTTGATGTTTCCTAAATCAGATTGGAAATTCCAACTCTTGCATGTAATTTTTCCTGTTAAACAAGTAGTTCAATAATTCGACGTCGTTTTGTTATTAAAAAAACCTATAAAGAAGCTAGGCAGAAAGGGTTAATTTTTAGATTTTCGGATATAAAATCATAGATATTTGTGCAAAAAAATCTGTAAATTTTAGTAAAAAACTATTATTATTAATGAACACTTTGGTAATGAAACTGTTATTCAACAGTAGGATTAAGAGTCTTAAAAAAACATTTATAGCAGCATGTCAATTGAATTCTTACCCAATAGTTCGACAAGACAATTTATTTAATGAGATAAAACCCAAAATTGAATAATCCTATTTAATGGAATAACATTTATTTCTTAGCTAATTAAAAAAATAACAAATCAAAAAAATTTATTCGATGTATAAAATTACAACAACAAGAGACAGTAAAATTTATATCTGGGAATCACTATTATATTTTATAATAAAACAAATCAAGTTTTAAGTAAATTGGAAAAGTGAAACGATTAGACAAAATTGATCACGAGCCATCTTACTCTAATATCTTATTCCATTATATATTCTTTATAACAGCGATTCTCAACCTATAGTGCGCGTACCACTGGTGACCGTACGTGATCGACTTACAGGTGATACGTGAAAAATAAACTATTTTTGAAAATTATATTTAAATAATTTATTCAAATAACATAAAAAAGAAATCAAAACTATATCTCCATTATATCGATTACTACCTTTATCAGTTCTTTGTCATTGACAAAAAACGTTCAAACTTATTGCACTCTAGGTCATACGCCTGGTCGTACGTCATTTTATCGCCATACTGAGTAATTACCAGCGCACTGGTTTTTCTGCTGTCCTTACAGGTTTGTTTGGAGCAACGATCTAGATTTGGAGTTAGCTATATGGGAACTGATACGATGCTCAATCCATGACATACAGTGTTAAATTACAATTCAAAAACACTTTTTTTTAAAAATTCTTCATACAACCAGAAAAGTGCTACCATCGCAATTCTTCAACACGAAAAATTTATGCCACGCTGGCAACATGGAAGATTTTAAAAATAATACACTTGTAAATTTTTGGATTGGAGAAAGAACTATTTTAAAGAAATTGTAGATAAAGCTATTACATTTTTAATACCATTTTGCACCGGTTATTTATGTGAAAAGGGTTTTCAACAATTTTATATTTAAAAAACAAATATAGACCAAAATTAATATCTGAGCCTAATTTACGCTTAAAACTAAGTAACATAGAGTCTGATATTAAAAAATTGTATTTTGTAAAACAAGCTCAAGGTTCTCATTAATTTTAATTAAAAAGGTTTTTTATACAGTTTTTTTATGTAATAATTTTAGAAATGCTAATCATAATAATATATAATTTGTCTCTAAATTAATTTATATATTTAACTTTTATTGTGGTAATTACGTTTTGATTATCAAAAAACTAAAATAATTATTTTTCATTTGCTTACCTATTTTTTTATTTTGATGCCGAAATTTTTCTAAATGGTGGTGGTACGGAAAAATTATGAGATTCTTTAGATGGTACGCGAACTCGAAAAGTTGAGAATAACTGCTTTACAATATATAAATCAAAATGGCACAAAATTGAGCTGGCTGATTTTCTTATCAAAGTATCTTATTACCTGGCATTCATCACATATTTTATTACATCTTTATTCTGGTAACTATAACTTATATTTAAATGCAAAAGGAAATATCAATGCAACTAAAAAATATAAATAAACTAGAACGATATGAACATTACAGTATTCATAAAGCGTACATATTATACATAATGCGGATACTTCTTGCAATTTTCTGCACGTTGAAAATAATAGTTCCCTATCTTTTATATTTCACTGGTTTCTTACAGAAATTATTACTTCAATTTGTGTCTTTTCAGTCTGCTTCGCGTTTTAAAAACGCATCTCCGACATAAAATGAAGTCTGAGTGTATATTGTTGAAACTAACAAAGATATACTTTTTTATTTGAATAAAATATAAACCGATTTCTAGAGAAATGTCTTTGAATAAATAAGAGAATCGATTGTCATACATGTTTTATAACTTTTGAAATTTTTGATAATCAGTATCATTCGAAGACTGCATTATTGTGTGTAGTAATATAGAATTTATCATATGTATAGATGATTGAAGGGCACACGACTTTTTGTGCATTGCAGTTTTGTCTCTGGGCTTTTATAATTTGAGTTTCTGTCTGATCACGATTCTTCTCTAACTGGTAAGTTTCAGACAAGTTCAAGCGGTTGGGTCGCCTATTAAAATCGTCTTTTAGATCGTTATTTTTATAATTATAATAATTTAATTTAATCTGCCATTATTATTATTAATACTGTATTAACAGAATTGAAAGCGCACATACAATATATTTAAATAAATGATAAAATAATATATTTTAATAAAATAAAATTATTAATGAATTAATTAAAAATTAGATTTCCCGAAGTGTCAATAGTTTACCAGTTTTTTGTTTCACAAAAATGTTCCCAATATAATTATTATTGAAAAATCTCTCGTGAACAAAGTCTAATTCTACTGTTTGTTTATTTGTACACCTACAAACAATGTAATATCAAATAATCGGGTATCCGATATTTGTGATAAAGACCTCTCTGAGACCTTACTCTATTAATAATTAAAAAAAATAATAACAGCATCGCATTATAATATTTGCTGCTCTGTAAAGAGAAAATCTAAAGGGAATCTGTGAATATTAAAGTTACTATAATAATAGCTATACATTTGTATAGTAATTAATAATAATAGGTATACATTTGTATAGTAATTATTGTATTAAAATTCAAAATTTTTTATAAAAATATTTTAAACATATATAAGTATGAAAAATATTATTGAATCTTAGCAGCTATAAACATCTATTTCCATATTATACAAGGAGGTAAAAGTAATTAAATTCCTTGACTTATAGAATTAGTATTAAATCAATATTTGAAAGAAGAAAAAATATGTTGAAACTTTTTATTTTGCCTTCGTTCAGTAATGTTTTTGCTTATAACTTAGCTGATTTAAATTGTAAATCTTTAAAAATAAATAAACATTTATTTTAAATTTCAGTTCTTATATGTTATAGATTGCTTATTGAATCTAGAAGGCTTCCGGACTGTGATGGTGAATGTGATATATATTGCAACTGGTCTAAAGAACCATAGTAAGAACTTCTTGTCAAATCAGTGTTTTAAAGGATTGCACTTGAAAAAATGGTTATTTTAGATATTTTGATAGCGGTGTTTCATTTTGTCTTCTAGAATCAGAATATGAAGTACGTTTCGAATTAAATTCCTATATTAAAATAAATATAGGGATTTAATGCCGTTCAAAAATATTTAACACAGCATTTTTTCTATACAGTATACTCTCAAATAACTGGGGTAGTTGGAAATGAATTACCCAGATAATCAGAAAATTAATAAAAAAAATTTGGAATTATGAACAATATGCACTTAATATTCAAAAATATAATTTTGATTGGAAAATATAGAACAGGTTTTGATATATTATATATTCATTTTTTTATTCAACAAGGAGATATGATGATTGTTAGCAAAAACCTTATTGTATTTTGAAAATATTGTACGTATTTTGCACTATTGAAAAATGTTTTCGTCATAGAAATGCCTTTTGCGATGATACTTAATTTACTCTATCGTATCGAGATGAATAATGCCAACGAAAGATTAAATTCATATATTGAATTCAATGTTCAGTATATTCAGAAAGACACAATAAATGGATCTGAATCTTAAAAAATAAATAAATTTATTATAGCAATAGTAATAATGAATGATATTAGATGCCAGAGCCCTTTCAGCCGTTCATCATCTATTAATAATTGAACGTTTCCACTTCCCGGGGCGAGGACCCAAGGGATGGACTTTGGAAAGCAGATGTTTGGGCTATGTAATCTTGTTATGTAGAATTAAAAAATATATATATGCTTGTTATTTTACTACACGGTGGCGAAGACGGCATAATTGTTCACTTTTATTATATATACGTATGTAGGGTGTCGATATGTTTGTAATTGTATAGAAATTGTCTCATTTCTAGAATAAATTAATTACCATACTTTTTTCTGTTTTACAAGATGAAAATACTGAAAATAATTTTTAATTATTCATAAATATTTTCCATTAATCCATTTAATATTTGGAATAATTCTCATTAATCCTATATGCAAAAGCAATTATACACAATATTCCATAAATTCGCATAGCCCCATCGAATGAATTTAGTGGAATTCATGTTTTACTACTTACCATATCTTTTTTTTTATTTTGTTCCTATAGAGTATAGACCATAATATACTAGTTATTATTAAATATCTTTTTATTCCACGAATGTATTTTTTGCTCTAATAAAATGCTCAATTATTATACCATAACAGAAAAACAACTATAATAGAACGAATTATATAAACAAGACCTTTATATATAAACGTTATTATAAATAATAATTTTAATATAAATAAATAAGAAGATATGTATATTTAAACATGCGATATTAAGAAATAAATGGAAAATACTCAAGTTTTTTGGACGGATAAATCGATTAATTAACGACTGTGTTGTATTGTCATTTCATAATTGGAAAGATTGATATTCGATTATCCCAAACACTATGATGATAAGTTTGCTATCACCAGATTAGATAAAAACATAAGTTTGAAGTCCGTAAAATAATCAAAAAGATAATTTATTTGATTACATTTAAGCACGGATAAAACTTAAATATTTCTTTCTTTCTCTGCTACGAAAATCCTTCCATAAGTTCCAAGTTCTTTTCTTTGCCCAAAAGAAATATTCTTGAAAATTTCGATTGTTATGGCCAATAATTAGTATTGCATTTGTATTATATTAAGTATTCTTGTAGATGTAATTTCATCATATTTGTGCCTTTTATGTTCTTATATTAACTGTTGAATACATAATTTCGGTTTTTTAGTTTTTTTACTAAACGAATACTCTATTTTTATATATTTTTTTAATTCATCACTGAAAGTTTTTAAGAGCAACATTTGCCAATTTTCCTTCAACTATCAGTAGTTTTTCTGTTTGTCGAGAATAGACAAACATTTAGTTTTGCTATTAATTTCCAGTTCATTTTATCAAATTTTTTAATAGATTTATCCTCCAATTAATAAACGTATTTAACATATCATTCCCATTCTAAAATATGATTTGTCCTTAAATATTAAAATCATTTTTTAATTATCTATTTCTTCCTGTAATATTTTTAAGGAAAGCCGGATGGTTTCGCGAGTACAATGGGTCATAGATTAGCTTTTCCCGTTCGGCTCTCGCTTAACCGTATGAAAAATGAGAAAATTGAACTTTGATCAGTATACACGCGAGTACAATAAGGTGAGCAAGACACTAAGAAAGTAATCAACCACATATAAACGAATATTTCATAGATTTGGAAAATAGATTTCACAAGGCATATGGCCACTTATTTTGTATTTTAGAACTTATTTCCTCATGGCTACAAGTCAGCATGAGAAGAAAGCAGATACAAACAGAACTTCATCGGTGCCTTAAAAAATATATACAGTATATAATTTATATAATGGATCTTTCGTGTCCCGCCCCAGTTCTTAGAAATTTCCATGTAGATGATTAAACTCATTTCATTAAAATTTTGATTTCTGTATCAATAGAAAAATCAATCAAAATGATTTAATTACTGAAATCATCCTTTATTCACAATCTTTGCAAACAAACAAACAAACAAACAAACAATCTTTGATAAAATCTGATTAAAAAATAGCAATGATTTTTGATAAAATGTGTTCTTGTTTTTTAAATAACAAAGTCACGAATCAAATTTTTAACTTAAGATTCTAGAGACGAAAAGAAGTGCCAAACTTTTTTTTTTAAAAAAAAGATATGAATTTAAAATGTAATTATTATTTGTTCTTAGTAAGACGTTTATACTAGGAATCACATTAATCATTGTAGTAATTAGATGCGCACGAAATTTGATATTATAAAACATGGAACTGAAACGAAATATCTTAGCATTACAAAATTTCGAAAATTATTCTTCAAATTTAGTTATGAAAAATTGTTTATAGAGAGAGGGAAGAAAAATCTAGCGATTAAAATTTTATCTGATAAAAATGCTTATCTAAAAAATTCTTTATAGTGAAAATTTACCAACTGCAGCTTTAGGAATTTTAGAATGTACACTAATGTATTAAGTACTTTGACGAGTTCTGTCTCAAAATAAGAGGGAAATGGATTTAGACGATTATTAAAACCTGGTTACGGTAAAAAGAGCGGAAAAAACACTAAAGTTTCTGAACTTTTTTTATTATTAGGAAAAAAGCTAAAAATTATACATTAAAAACATTTAAATTTCAAGCTTTTTTTCAGTAGTAGTTCTCACAAGTCGTCAGTTGAGGGTCACTAATAGGTATTTTACATATAAAAAGATATATTTTCATATTAAAAGTCCTAAAAAATAGATCTTCAAAAAGCAAGTTTTCCTTTTTGCAAGAATTGTCACGATCAAAATTAATTTGATCGAAAGGAAGTAGCTAAAATTTTATAGTTATTACCAATAATCTTCAGTATCGTTGCTGAAAGGATTATCATTTCTTGTCCATGGAGGTAAAACTATGAAAGGATCAACGATCCACGGATATAAAGAAGACGGACATGTTCTAAGAATTGGAGATCCTCCAAATATATTCCATCCTATTGTTAGGAGAAGTATTGATAAGATCGTTAATGTTGTTATGAACGAAAATAGCCCAGACATGGTATAGTCTAATAGCAACAATAATAAATATTTAAAAACTTCTGAAATAAAACGAAACGAATTACTTTACTAAAATAAAATACGAATAAGATATTAAAGAAAATACGAATAATGTTACTCACCTACACTTGATTTAAAATAATATTCGTTAACAAAGTTTTAGAATCATTCCTTTATAATAATACAATAAATCATTTGCATGTTAATATGCAACATAAAAACATATTTTTGTAAATTTTTACGCAATGTTTTAAGCATTCATAAAATTATTCAAATCGAATAATATAATAGACATTAATATAATAAATTTTAAGGTATTCTTGATCACGTTATAGTACGTAATTATTATTTATATAATTAAAATTATAATATGTTCTCGTTCTTCTATAGCAATTATAATATGTTAAAAAAGACGATATATTAAAGGAAGTCTTGATTGACGAACGAAATGTACAGTATGTATGTTAACTATGTTTTCATATTGTCCAAAGAGGAAGATGGAGTACTAGTAAAGTGTCCGTAATTGCTGCGCGCAAATTTAGTATTCTAATACAACAGGAGTGGCCAACTTTTGTGTACAAAAGATCTACTTTTTATCTTAAAAACGTGTCTCGATTGACTTGTTGTCATAAGCGTAGTCTAACTTGTAAGTGGGGAGAGGGAGATGTGTCCCGGCCTAGTGCAGTGTAAACAGAACGCCCTTACTGCCGTCCTAACTACAATCCTAAATTAGTATTCTATTTATCATGTAGTCTAATCGGTTTCTAAGTTAAGACATCGCGAGCAATTGATCAAAATTGGCTTCGCGATCGACTTATTGGCACTCCTGTTCTATATTAAGCTAAATTCAGAGTCTATCATGGAATCATCAAAACACAGAGGAGGTAAATCTCTATAACAAAATACATATTAATGCAATTCATACAATTGTTAATAAATATGAATTTTGATACATTGAATTCTTTTCAGTTTCACGTTCTAGTTCAACAAGATTATTAAAATCTTAGACAATACATTAATAATCTTGTTGATAATGTTTTATTAAATGTAGTATCAGATACAGTTAAACTCTCAATTATTCAACTAAATAACTTAATAATTTTCTCAATTTATTTAGTGGAATGTTTACTCTAATTGTATATTTTCATAAATAAAAATGCAACAAGCAGCTCCAGAAAAAACCAAAATCATTTGTTTTCTGAGCATGCCATTTATTTAACATTTAGAATTCATTGGCTTTTGTATCCAAATTTTAACATTGTCCAAATATATAGGGTGTATATTATCTCTTTCAAAAAACTACACTACAATGTAGATGACGTTCAGGCGATTAAAATGATATAAGACA
>WUQG02433900.1:0-14097 GCA_011317285.2 Androctonus mauritanicus | reverse complement strand
CCTCTTTTCATCCTTCTCTATTTTTTCTTGAATTAAATTAAAAACAGTCTTTAGTCCATATAAGAATCACAGAAATATGAATAGAAATTGTTGCACCGAAGCAATTTAGTATTCTTCATCTTCTTCCTAGAAGTTTCTGTCCATCTTTCCAATTTCCTCTTCTGACCAACTCCTTGCGAAGTATTGCAACCTACTCAGTTTTTGTCCAACTCCTCCTCCTCGATCAGTTCTCTCTCGCAAAACTTTTCTCTTCCCATTTCAGAAAGATGATCCCCTAATTACATTCCTTTACCTTTTTTTCTTTTTGCTAACCACCTGCATGCCCTTCGGTTTGCCAGCTGACCATTATTCTTCAATGTTTTTTGTTCTTACTTTGACTTTAGATGGCAGAATACTCCAGGTTATGTCATTCTGGATTGAATTATGATGAGATGTATAAATGCTATTTATAATAAATTTGTGATGAGTGCAAACTCTGTGGCTTGGTTATATTCCTTTCCCTCTAATAAAATATAATCTAAACAAATGTTTTTTTTTCTTTGAAACAAATAGGAGAGAGAAAAAGAATCTACTAAGGTAGATTTTCTCTCCTCCCTCTTCTTTCAATATTCAATTAATTATTATGTGAGATATAGTGTAGAGTGATACTTTACATTTGTTTCAAATTCTGTTTTTACAATTATCTTTATTTTACATTTAAAGGATGCAGTCTCTCTGGACATCACAAAATTGCATGATTAAATAATATAAAAAATTTTTTATTAAGAAAAAGATCAATTTTCAATCATCTTGGAATGAATTAAGCCTTTAACATACATTACTTATTAAAATATTAAATCTGATTAATAATTGCTTTCATAAAATCAATTAATATTGTTAATCAAGGCATCAACATACAGGTGGGTGACCATAAAATAATATGAAGTATTTAGAGCCTTCTAATACATCGTATATTGGAAGAAATGTAACAAAATTCAGTGAACATACACAGGGGAACACACAGTCTCAATTTCAAAAGAAAATAAATTTAATAACAGAAGTCGCTAACAGGAGAAATGTGGCACTTCAGAAGTGAAGACTGTGTGATTAGGAAATGTGTAATTGCCAAATCAGACAGCACACATCAAGTTTCTGAACAATACATGCTGACATTTATTGTCAATTATACATGAGGTTCAATATGATCACTATCCAAATGTTCCAAGAACTGCATGCAGTGCACAACATCTTCCACAGTGGCACACAACATTTCAGTGGGGAAGATGTCATTTGCCTCATGCAGTTCTTGGAACATCTAAATGGTGATCATATTGAACCTCATGTGTAACTGATAATAAACGTTGATATGTATTGTTCAGAAACTTGATGTATGCTGTCTTATTTGGCAATTACACATTTCTTAATCACATATTCTTTCAAAATCAAAACTGCATGTTCTGTGTACATCTACCAAATTTTATTACGTTTCGTCTTATACATGATGCGTTAGAAGGCTCTGAATGCCTTACATTATTTTTATGGCCATCCATTATATTAAAATACTGAAAATTATTGTATCACATATATATATATTTCTAAAAACAATTTCTATTATAGAGTTGTTCAGAAACTAATTTTGTTTTTTCATGAAAACAAACAACAATTTTTTTATATTATAATAAATATTTTATTCAATTATACATTGACCATTTTTGTCCAACACATTTTGCCATCTTTCTGGTAGTAGCATGACTCTATACTTGTAGAATTTTTGATCTTTGCTTGCAAAAACTGAATAAAGTGATTTTTAACATCCTCATTTGAACTAAATGTTTGGCCATTTAAAGGATTTTGTAAAGACTGGAACAAGTAATAATTGGAAGGTGCCAGATCTGGTGAATATGGTGGGTATGGTAACACATCCCATCCAAGCTGCAACAGCTTCTAGTGAGTCATCAAACTTGTATGAGATCAGCCATTATCATAGTGAAACGCTACACCTTTTCTGTTAATCAATTCTGGCCTCTTTGTTTGATGGAATCACTCAATTTGTCCAATTGGTGGCAGTATTAAAAAATAATTCCCTTGAAATCAAACCAAATGGAGAACATAATTTGTTTTTATGATTATGTGCTTTTGAAGTGTTTTGAGCTAGCTCATCTCTTCTGCTCCAGGATCTCTTGCATTCAACATTGTTGTAAACAATCCATTTTTCATTGCCAGTTATGATTCGCTTCAGAAATGGATCATTTTCTTGATGTTTGAGCAGCAAATCATAAACGTCAATATGATGGAACAAATCTCTTTCCTTGAGAATGTGTGGAACCCAAATATTGTGCTCTGAAATGAAATCAAGTTATTTCATATGGTCATGAACAGTTGAATTTAACAAATTCAATTTCAGCAATTTCTCATGTTATTATTCGGCAGTTTGCTTCAAACTGCTGAATAACAGCACGAGAAATTGCTGAGATTGAATTGGTCTTTATTTTGTCTTCATAAGCTTCTACTGATCTTCCAGAATGTGATGCATCCACATTCTAGAAGACCAGTTGAAACCAATGAATTTTGATAAATTGTCAAAACAAAATTTTGCAAACCAATTTTGGCATGGCATTCTGTTAGCATATCTCCATACACTTTACATAACTTTTCTTGTTTGAACAGCATTCTTACCTTTTCAGTAATAAAAAAGCAAAACATGCTGAAAATGTTCATTTATTTTTGATACGACACAAAAAAAAAACAATTGCATAGAATCAAAAAAGTTTTATTTTTATAAGTAAACCTTGAAATATCAGCTATCAAAATGTATAATTACAATATGGCTTAGAATGAAATTAGTGAGTTAAAAATACAATTAATTCCACTTGTGGAAAAAAACAAAATTACTTTCCAAACAACTCTATATTATTATTAAATATAGTAAGTGTAAAAATATATTTTCATGGTTATTTTTATAACCATGAAAAAGAAAATTATAAAATTTAAATCAGGAATTCTATGAAATCATACAATGAAATGCAATCTGCCTACATTACATTCTTAACTCTGCAATGCCATCTGACTATAATATATTTATTCTAACTTATATTTAAACTACCAATTAGATACAAACACCAAATAAAAATTATTATTGTAAACTTAATTATTTTAAAAAATTAAATTATACTAGAAGACTGAGACAACATTATTTTCCCAGAAACTGAGCACAATATTTTTTATAAAATGTTGATTTTTTTCTATTAAATATTTAACATTTAAAAATACATAAATTTTTTTTAAAGATAGATAGTCCTTAATTTGTGATATGGTTTAGTTCAAACCATTTAGGTTGTAAATAAGAAATATATTTATTGACTATTATCATTATTCATTATAGCACAATATAATATCATAGTAAACTTAACAAATACAAATCTAAATAAACTAGACACAAAATGAAGATTGCTTTTATATCAGATCATAAGACTTATATGAATGTAAATTACATTGATTAATCACAGAATTTATCAACTGCATCATGGACATATACATAAAATGGTCATCAGCTGATGAAGTAATTAATAGAGAACAACCTATATAAAAAATTTTATAAATTACATTATCCGTCAATTAAAATATTAATTATTCAAATGTAACAAATTTGATTTATCCCACAAGCAAAATCATTATAAAATTTGTTACATATAGGTTGTTCCAAAAATATATGTTCTGGCAGCACTATTATTATAGACATGAATGATAAGTTTATGATCTAGGAATGTTCTGCCTTCTTAGTTTATGCAGGTATATCATATAGTATTAATTTTTGTATTTGTTTATAACAGTTTCTGTGAAGTGCATTTTATGATGGCAAATGATAAAGCTATTTCATCAATTATTAGACAAAGAATCACAACTGAACTTTGTGTTAAGTTAAGCAAAAGCAGTCAGAATATGTTTGAGATGATCCAAGAATCATATTATAAAGAAGCATTAAATAAGAATGGCCATATTTAATTGGTCAAAGCATTTTAAGAATGGGAAAAAAATAGTATGAGATGAACAAAGAAACAGCATTTGTTAACCTCTGTGAATGATGAAATCATCAAGAAAGTCATTGAAAGATAGATGTTTATCAACTAATGATCTGACAGTTTAATTAAATGTTACTTGAATGTTCAAAACTGTATAGATGCACTTTAACACATCGTGTGTTTGCTCAAGATAAATGCCACATAATCTTATTGCACAACAAAAACAACACTGCATTGAATTTTGTCAACAAAATGGAAAAGCCTGATTTTTTTTAGTAAAATAATCACCTGTAATGAGTCTTGGATTAAACATTTTGATCCTGAGTCCAAACAGCAATGGAGCATACAGAAATATCATGATTCACCATTTCCAAAAAACTCTTTTAAGTTTTTGGTTTATCAAAAAAAATTTTTTTTTTGTGCTTGTAGAATATTGCAGCATTTGGTTCCTGAGAAAGAAATTATTAATTGAGAGTATTATGCTAACACATTATGAATTTACTTCAAAGGAGCACTTTGTAAAAAAAAAAAAAAAAAACTGATTAATCAAAAATGGTTTCTTATTCAAGATAATGTTAGATCACATATTGCTCAACAAGTAATGCAACCTCTAGTGAAAACTGATGGCCAATGATTAGACTACTATCAATACTGCCTCATCTCACATGCAATTTCTAGACTTTACAGTCTCAAAAAAGAAATGAGGGGGGAAATTTAAAAAATATGAAGAAATTAGATACACCACATCCATTACTTTAAAATGAATTTCAGAATATATGCTGAAGCATATTTCAGAAGCTAATGAGCTGCTTTAAAATGTGTATTGAAGGTGAAGGACATTATTTCGAAAAATAAACCTATAGCAACTTCTCAAGTGACTTAAATATGAAGTCAGTGCATTTTCAGAATAGACTTGTACATTACAGAAAAATAATTTTAATTATTTCAGATTATAATGCTTCATCAGTTTGTTTGAACTTTCTCTTTTCATTACAATAAAATTTTAAAATATCCTTATAAGATGGTTTTGGGGAAAATAATTTGAATATTTAAAAATTTTTTTGTAATACTGTATGATAAAACTTGCTAAGTATTATTTGTTGAGGATATAAAACTGTTTATAATGAATTAACTAGAACTTAATATTAATCTATATTATAATATTAAGAGAAAATTGATAAAATCTTAAAAATCAAAAATTTTTAAAAAAGAAATGTTCACAAATAAATTTATTTTTTTTTCTTTTATTTATCATATTAATCTTTAAAAACAGTATTGAAATTCAATAATGTAACTTCAAAGTTAAAAAAAATTATAGTATTAATACTTTTGATGCACATCTCTGAATCTTTTCATAAATTTAAAATATATCAATTTATTTGTAAATTTTGCATATTTTATAAATCACAATATCTCATTCAAAGTTTAATATTTTGACTTATAGTATCCAAAATTAATCTACAGATTAATTTTGAAGTCTGTCAAGAAAATGTAAAATTTCAGCAAAATTTTGGCAATTTTTGATATTTTAATTCCCATTTAATTTTTCTTATTAAATTTTTTAAGTACATTTTTGAAATCTTTCTTTCTTTAGTAATTTTTATATAACTCATTTATATAATGAGAAAGTAATGTCCTTTTCATTCTGAATAACTGAATTTAAAATATGAAACTTGTTTGATTCATAATTTAATATTAATATTAAATTATGAATCAAATTTTAATATTATCTATCTTTGGGAAATTACAATTTCTCTTAAGCTGCTATTTTTATATTTACAAACGTGCTTTTATTTTATATTGCATTTAATTTATTTGACCCAATTTTATAAATTGAATAAATAATGGTAAAGGAATAATCTGATATTCTATTTTTTATATCAGTACTTCTCAACTTGAGTCATAATCCAAAATGGGTGACAGATCTATAATGGGTCATGGAGCCATAATCATTTATTGATAAGATTTTATTTTTCACTGTTCTATCTTAATTAATCAAAAAATAAACTGATTTTTTCAAACAATATAAACAATAACATTTTTTAGTCTCTCTACCTTTTCATTTTAAATTTTATAGAGTTGAAAAGAACTGCCCACTATGCAATTTGGATTGCACTTTGAGAAGATTGAGAAGTGCTGCTTTATATATCAGATCACAACTTACAAAACTGCACCCTCTACTGACAAGACAAAGTACCCTCTACTGACAAGATGTATTGCATGACAGGCTCTTCATATAATATGAGAGGCAGAGAACAACAGGTGTACATGCATCCCTTGTTTCATTAAATTACATAGGAAATAATGGTGTCTGAAGAGCACATAAGGCATATTATGGTTAACCAAAGTTTAACCAAAGACATACAGTAACTGCAATGACATGAAACATCAATATCATATATGGGCAGGAAAATGTCCCTGAATGTCAGAAAGTGTCAGAGACGATTCCAGAAATTCCACTGAGGAATAAGACCGTCACAGATATGTCATGCAAAGGACAACTGTTGTTGAATAATGATGTGATGAGAGCTACTGTTGAGGGAATCCAGGAGCAACATTCAAGGAATTGACCAAAGTCATCCATTTATCCCATTCAATTGTTCACAGACATTTTGGGGCCTTGGTTGTATGTCAAAACTGAATAAATGAGTACCCCATGAACTCACCACAAAATCTGCAATAGCATGTGGACATTTGCACTTTGCTCTTCTGTGAAAAGAGGGAACCATTTCTGAATAGAGTGGTTATAAGAGATGAAAAATAGATTATGTACAGCAATACTGAGTGCAAATATCAATGGCTTTCTAAAGGGGCTGTGCCTGCAGCAGTGTCTAAATCTGGATGTTTTCCATATAAGGTTTTGCTGAGTATTGGTGAAATATACAAGGCATAATCCATTACAAGCTTCTGCCACTGAATCAAACCATTACAGGGAGGTCTACTGTCAGCAGCTAGATTATCTATGCACTGCCTTGTAGGAAAAACATCTGGCACTCTTTAATTGTGAAAGTGTGGTTATCCAATAAGACAATATGTCCACGTGTTCCAATTTTTATTTTTCATCATCATTCAAGTTGCAGAAGTTCAGATGGAAAAAATTTCCCCATCCAGCATATTCCCAACCTCACACGATCCAATTATCATCTGTTTTGCAGTCTCAAACACCATCTTGCTGGAAAAAAGCTTCAAAATATCAAGGAGGTGCACTGAACCTTGTCTAAGTTTTTCTGGATTGCTTCTTCAAGTCTAGCATTCAAAAACTTGTTGAACAGTGGGAGGAGGTTAGAAATGCTAGGGGCACTTACGATTAAAAATCTGTTCCAAGTATATTTTTTTATTTATTTTTTCATACATGCAAAAAGACAATGAATTTATGGATGACCTGAGACTAGTCTTTTATTGAAAACAATTTATGGTAGTTTCATCAGAATGTTCTTAGAAACATTCATTAATTTCTTTTAATGATTTTTAATATCATTCGATCATAAATTTATTAATTTTTATCAAATAATGCATAATTATTTATTATTTTAAGAAATCATTTTTTGTTGCTCTACCCTTTTTATTCCTTTATAGTTTATTAAATAATGCCTTCTGGATCTGAGGCTTATTTGTTGATAACAATATTTTTTGTCCATCATATATATAATACAACAGTTTCTGACTTTATGAATTAATTTGTTCTTGGCACAAGTTCACAAAATAAGAACTCTTAAAGCAGATATTTATTTTCCACCGACAAAATTAAAAATAGGAGTTATTACTGCATATTTAGGGACTTTAATTATAATAAAAAAATGAAAAATTTATTAAGTTCAGTAGATTTATAAAAAGTAACAATTTCACATTCCATAAAAACATCAATATGATACAAACTTTAAGTTCGGAAGTTGAATATAATTTTGATTTTTACTTTTTAATATTGATATTTTACAACAATATTATTAATTTAAGATTTTTATTTTAGATTCTAAAAAAATATCTAATGTTATTCATCTCACCATATTTTATGTATCAAAAATAAGACAAAAAAAAGGATAAATGTGAGCACAAATATTATTATTTATATTTTCAAGCAGATAGCAATGTTTTTAATTTTTCTCATCAGAATTTATAGACTCAAAATCTATTTTTGTTTTTGATAGATAATCTTTACCTTTTATATTTTCTAATTGTATTTTACCATTTATAAATTTTTCTTTATATCATTACTCAAAATTATAAATTATTAGAATACCGAAACAATTCTTAAATCCAAAATACAAAATTATCAAAAATTAAAATCATATTTGTGTTTTGTATTAATATAACTGCCAATACTAATACAAAAAGAACTATGAAAATATAAAAATTAATTATGTAGAATAATTTTCTTAATCATTATAGCAAATATATTCTTTTATGAAAATGATTACATTAAAATGAAATTAAATTACTAATAAATTATCACCACTTCACAAATATTTTCAATTTCTAATTATTATTTAATAATTTGCAGATACAGTATAAACAAAATTAATATTAGAAATAATCATTTAAATTGTCAAACATAAGTGTTGTCCTTTACCAAAGCACTGTTGAGCAGACCTAAAACATTCAAATTCATAAAGGTTTTTTTTTTTTAATTAATACAAGAAGCGCTTTTGGCTTCATTTGCCATCATCAGCTCGAATACCTCTATATTATAGGTATTCAAGCTGATGATGGCAAATGAAGCCGAAAGCGCTTCTCGTATTAATTAAAAAAAAACCTTTATGAATTTGAATGTTTTAGGTCTGCTCAACAGTGCTTTGGTAAAGGACAACACTTATGTAATTACCGCAAAGAGTAGTAAGTGATTAGCTATAAATTGTCAAACTTATAGTGTTTAAAAGTTATTTTTTTTAATTACTGTTTTTTTAATATTTTCCCCAAGATATTGCTTAGATTGATTCAAAAACAATTTTATATATGCATAGTCACAGTATGGATATGAGTTACAAGGATAAATGAAAATTTACAGTGTGATTTGGGTATTATCTATATTTTAGCAGAACAAATAAAGGAAGAAATTTTGACATTAATTTGTTACATACTTTAGTGTCTATTGATTGCATAATCAATGTAACTTTCATATTATTATTATTAAAAGTTACACATGTATTTTATCACTCCTGTGATGATGTAATTCCTCTATACCTTTTTTTTTTTTTTTTTTTTTTTTTATAAAACTAAGTAAGATTACAGGAAATTCTGATAAATAAGATTTTAAAAATTCCTGTAATTTTATTTAGTTTTGTAAAAATATTTTGAAATGAAGTTAATGATGTCACAGGAGTGACAAAATGCTCTCTAACCTGAAGTACAACCAATGTAACTTCTTCAGAGAATAAGGTAATTATAACATTGGTATCCAAATTTCATTCCTTTTCATTTTTCTATTGAAAACTGATAATATTTAAATATGGTTCCAAATCACTCTGCATATTCATTATTTCAATTTTGTTGAAAATACAAATATTAATAATGAATCAATTGAGAATAACAGTCATTTTTTTATTCTAAACATATTTAATATTTTTTAATAAGTTGTTATACATTTTTGTTTTGATCTTCAAATTAATATAAATACTTTCCAAATACAGTAAATTAAATATTGCATTGACTACACTTACATAAAGAAATTCCATGTAATAATAATTGCAGCTAAATTTGCAAACTTTTTCTGTTGCTGCTGTTATTAATGCTGAAGCATCCTCACTATTATAAAGATAATATTTCCAGTACTAATCAAAAAATAAATATATTATTTAATTACTAAAGTTCTAATTATTAACTACAGTCGAACCTCAATAAATAGTATTCCAATAAGCAATTACAATTTCAAATTCCCAATTATGATACATTCACTTACAGTATTGCAAATTCTTCCATGATTTCTATTTATTTTATTATTTTAGATAATTACTTTTAAACTTATAAAAATTATTGTACATCTAAAATTATATATTATTATATAAATTCAAAATGAAATTGTATTCAACAGTATATAATTTTATTTATCTTTCCTATTCTGACATTATTTATTTAATTAATTTTACTTTTCAATTTCATAATTAATAAAATTCTAATAAAAATAAATTTACTATTTCTAATGGATTATAAAAATGCTATACAATGTACATTATGGCTAATTTCATTATTTGAAAAGGATACAAAATGTTGCTATTTTTTCCAAATTGAAATTTTAAATTTGTTTTTACAATTTCTTTAATTCTTTATTTACAATAATAAAATAATTCAAATAAAATAAAATATAATTTGCCTTAACAGGAGGAGAAAATAATAACTACATTCAAAAACAGATTAATTATTATTAATCTATCTACGAAAATTTCTGAAATTAAATTCAATTATAAAAATTTTAATTAACAAAAAATTTCATTAATAAAATTTAGGAGTATAAATCTATTAAAAATTATATTAAACATACATTTTTGTAAATATAAGTTTTGTTCTTAAAGGTAAGTATTGCAACATCAATAAATATAGATAAATTTAGGATTATGTTTACATATTAAAATTATTTCAAAAAAATGTAAAATCTTTAAACTATTATTTTAAAATTTAGTAAATTATTTTTTATATATAATTAAAATATATTTAATAGACACAAATAAATCTCACAAAAACAGAATGAAATACTAATTATTGCTAATTCAATTAATTATTGATGATTAACTTATCAACTTGAGAGGTTAAAGAAATTCTCCAAAATAAAAATTTCAATTTATTTAATATAATATTTATTTTTCAGAAACACCAAATTAATTTATCATCATTACTTCATTTAGCATTCATGTTCAGATTTGCTATTACTAGCAGTTAATTTTAAAATTAAAACAAACTTTTTTAAAAAAAATTTTTTTTGCTAATATTAACTTTTTATTTAAAAACATCTATAATAATAATAATAATAATAATAATAATAATAATAATAATGTATAATTTATTTTTAAATTTCTAGAGGATTTAAATAAATATTTTAAGGATCAACTGAGATCAAAGAAAATTAACTTTTTTCATTTATCGTATAAATCTTTAACAAAACATGAATATAAATGAGAAAAATTTATATACTTGAGCAATACAAATCCTATCGATCCCCGATAAGTGATAACTCCAGATAAGATGTCAGAAATTTACCTTCTCTAGAAACCACTTATCGAGATTCGACTGTATTTAAAAACTTTTATGCACGATGTACACAAAAATCCCAAAAAATAATAAAATTCTTGTCTGATCCAATATTAAAATTGTAATAATACTCTCATAAAGGATCATCTTCAATGAGAATAAAATAATATAAAAATAATTTCAGTAGCAGCCCATCTTTGATTATATACAATCAAAATTTTTTCCTATAAACAAATATAATTATACACAAATAAAAAGGAAATACTGTTATAAAATACTTTGTTATAAAATATTTCATTTTTCTCATTAAATTTGGTCCTCTACAAGAATTTTTTTTTCTATTTCTAAGGTGAAGCAATAACTAACAGAATTAAATATATTCAGTTTGCACTAGATATTACTTACAATTTAATTTTAATTAATTAAAAGGCACATCAGAATAATCATTGACTCTCTCTTATTACAAGAATCATTATGATAAAAATTCAACTTTCTATATCTTTAATTCTAGATTAATTATTATTAATTTAATATTTACATTTGAAAGAATATATTAAGAAAGTCATAAAATGCCAAATTTGAAACTTCTGAGAGAGAAGAAATATCAGCAACTAGGATATTGAAAGTCTTCAAGAAATCCTTCAATATCAGATATTCTTCTTCCTATATGACTTTTCAAAACTGCAAAGGAATATTGAATTTAATAAATTTTGAATATCATAATTACTCCTTGATCTATAGGTTAAATTAGATAAGATGGTATTTGGAGGCAAGAAGGCAACCTGTAACATTTGAACTAAGAACTTATTCACAGTTTACATATCAATTTATGTATGATGTATGAGCAATGTAAGGAAGAATATGTATAATAGAACTAATAAATTGGGTCTAAGGCAAACAATATAAGTGTAGAATATTATAAGAAAACTGGGAAATAATTGTATAAATTTAATTTCTTTATTTCAATTTCATTGTTTTTAATTAAAATAAAATATAACAAATTTATTATTTTTAAAAGATTTTATATTTGTTAAACAGACTAAGGAAAAGAATTAAAAATATGATCAAGATATATACAAGATGTATAATCACATTTGAAACATTTTAAAAAGTGTAAATTGAAAGTTCTATTCTGATAAAATTCTTAAAATTTTTATATATAGTAAACTTTTACAAAAATGGCACCATCAGAGATTGATGAATTCTTTTTAAATTTTGTTATTTTAAAAGTTTTTTGTAAGATAGATAAATAAGAACTGAATAAACTTTATATAGTTAGCATTTATGTAGTAATATATTAAACACTTCATAATCCAGACAACTTGAATATCCAGGTAGAAATTGGAAGACACAACTCATCAGAATTAAATTACATGTTAAAAAAAATTTGATAATCCAGGTAATTCAATAACTGGGTGCCATTATTATTATTATCAATGTGAGCACGGAATAACTCCGGAGCAAAGTGCTATATTAAACAAGAGTCAAGACATAGCTACTTGTGATATTTAGCTGTGTACTAACTAACTGTGTCAGTGTTGAGAAACTTTCTTATTATGTTGCATCTATTGAGTAGTGATGGCTTTTGTAGTGTTATGTATGTCTTGGGATGTAGATCTAGTGTTTTGAGGCTTTTGTGTAGAGTGTGAGAAATTACTCCTGTTGAGGATAGAATGATAGGTATTGTGACTACCTTTTGCATTCCCCAAAGATGCTTAATTTCTTGCAGGAATTCTGTGTATTTGCTAATTTTTTGGGTGAATCATCCTGGGTGTTATGTGTGTTGGTTATTGAGATGCCTATAATGTAAATAACTTTTGTTTTGTTTGTCTATGAGAGTGATATCTGGTCTATTGTAATGTACGGTATTGTCTGTTAGGATTGTTCTGTCATAGTACATCTTGTGTGTCAAGTTTTCTAAGATTGTGTCTGGTATGTATTTGTAATATGGTGTGAATGTGTTTATTAATTTGTGTTTGGCTGCAAGCTATTGATGTATTATGTTTGCTACTTGGTTGCATTTGTGCAGGTAATCTGTTTGTGCAAGCAGCTTGCAACCCAACGTAATGTGTTGAATCATTTTGGATGCTATGTGGCATTTCCTACAAGTGTCGTTTGTCAATGTGCTGTCCTTCAGATGTATTTTCTATAGTTTTTTGTGTTTATTACCTGCTCTTGTATCACTATTATGAACCCTTCTGTTTCTGTAAATAAATCCCTCCTGACTGACCAGCTGTTTGATGCTTTGGTGTCTATAAAGTGTTTTTGGAGGTTGTGTGGGTGTCTGCCATGGAGTTCCTTTCTACTCCAGGATGTTTTCTTGTATGTGTACAGTGTTGTCTATTGGGTTTGGAGTGTTGTTCTGTAGATTTAATGGTGTGATGTTTCTATCTGCCAAGGCTATAGCTTTGTTTAGTTGTGATGTATATTGTTTTTTATGGAAGAACTCTCTCAAACTATAAATCTGTCTGTCGTGTAAATGTGGAATGTTGATAAGGCCACATCCTCCTTCCCTACATGGCAGAGTAGTTCTTTCTATGGCAGATTTCAGATAATGGTACTGGTATTTTGTAAGTGTTGTTCATGTTTTTCTTTGAAGTGATTCTAGTTCTCTGTATCCATTGTATCACTCCAAAGGAGTAAGTCAGTACTGGTATGACGAATGTGTAGATGGCTTTCACTGTGTTTTTTCCATTCAGATGTGTTTTGAGAATGTTATTTAATCTGTTGGCGTACAGTTTTGACAGTGTTTGCTTAGTTTTCTTCTGTTCTGTGAGTCTGGCCCACTGGACCCAAATACTTGTACATTTCACCCTCTTCCATAGATTCAATAGTATCTCCATTTTTAAGAGTGAAGTCTCCTTTATTTAGGATTCCCTTTTCTATATGGGAGTGTTTTGCATTCGTCTAGGCCAAACTCCAT
>WUQG02433889.1:0-14098 GCA_011317285.2 Androctonus mauritanicus | reverse complement strand
AAAGAGCCTGATGTAATATAGAAATAATTTTTCTGAGTGAAAGAGGACTCATTAGTATAAATTTAGCTTGTAATATCTTGATTGTGATCCGTTTAAGGCAAAATTATTGTTCACATGTCCCTCATGTATGGGAACCTGCAAGTTTTTTGTTTTTTAATTTTATTTTTTGTTTATTTTTGTTTTATGTTCCTTTCTTTAAAGTTTTTATAATTGTTCTATTGTATGTTCGATTATTCCATATCATTAATTTTGGAACTCTGTAGCAGCTGAGGATGGCTACTAAGGCCGAAAGTATTTCTGCAAATAAATGTGTTATTTTTATATATGACTTGGTCTGCTCAATTGTGTTGTGAAATAGAGAATTGACCTATAATATTGCCACATAGAGCAGTGAAATTCCTAGTTAGTTGAATGATATAATAGGTTATTTACATTTGTTTTGACATTGATGTGGCCCTCTTTGAAAGTGAACCCAATAACTTTCTGATATTTTTATTTATAGTTTGTTTGTTTTTCTTCTTAAGAGGGTTATAATTGGGAGAATATATAAAGTCATTGTGGGCATGAACTGCCTCTACCCATACAAGGTCCTGGAGATTTCACCCATCTACTGAGAGTTGACAAGTTTCTTAACCACCATTAATGGCTTCTTTCCATCCAGCATTCATCATCTCAGCAGGGCAGTTCATCCTTTAAGATTGGGAATTCTTTAATTGCTTCTTACAACATGAGGATTGGATGATAGGTGCATTGTGCCTTCATCTATAGGCAAATGGCATCATTTTATTAAGCAACTTACTTTACTTGTTATGCATTTCTTGTAAATGCAGAATGTGATTTATAAACTTTTTATTGTAAATATTGAATAAAAGTAAACTATAAGCCAAATAAGTATTATAAGTTGTTTATTCAAAATCGTTTTCAGCTATCCATAAATTGCAGGACTTTTATTTTTAATTCTGCATTTCTTACTATTTTGTATCCTATCACTTGATATTAATTTAGAATTATCATTATATTCAACATCAAACTGATAATTAATACTATGTTTAATAAGATAAAACAGAAAACATGAAAAATTTAATTCAAAATAAACTATTTTTAAACTTGAATTAAAAATATAATGTAAAATTTATTGGAAAGAAAATTAAGTGATCTAAAATGCTTTTTGAATTGTTTGACATCACATCAATCAATTTAAATTTATCTTGTCATTAAAAACTTTATCATCTCTTTAATTTACAAGTAATCAATTACTTTTTTTTAATTATTTTATTGTTGTTGTTAATAATTACTATTAAAACAATCATTACTACTAAAAAATTAATCATAATAATAATTATTTTTCTAATAGTAGTGATTAATTCTACTTGGTACTATTATGTAAAATCATTATTATGATTAGTTTTCTAGTAGCAGTGATTTTCTTAAAATTCTAGAATGTTAATCAAAGTAATGATAATTAAAAGAAATCTGCAGGAAGAAATTTATAATGTATACACCTAATGCTCGATTTACATGGCAGATTGATTCTTGCAAAAGTACAGTGTAAATCAAAATCATGTAAATTAAGATTAACATTTATATAGAAAAATCAAGGAATAAATTTCATAATAATTAAACAATTTTTAGTTTATTTAAAATAAATTAATCCTAATTTTATACAGATATACAACAAAAATTTAAAAATAAAGATGCAAACTATTCAAAAAGTATGAAAACAAGTTTATTCTAATCATTATTCAACCATTACTAAGGGGATTAATCACGTAATCCAAATAAATCCAAAACAGTACAAACTCCCCTAGTGATTAATTTTTGAATTAACTGTCAATTAATAATTAATATTTAATTTATATTACTGTGGCACCATCTATTATTTAATAATTAAACTAGAATTTTTGACCATTTTCCCAAAATAAAAAAATTTACCCTGGCCTGGAGTTGAACCAGGAACTTCGGGTTATCGTCTCGACACCTTACCAGTTAGACTACCAAGACATCGGCAAATTTCCAACTTCATTGGAAATTTGCTGATGTCTTGGTAGTCAAAAATTCTAGTTTAATTATTAAATAATAGATGGCGCCACCTTAGTCCTAATTTAATTAATTAATTATTAATCCAATAGATGGTGGCACCATAATACAAATTAAATATTAATTATTAATTGACAGTTAATTCAAAAATTAATCACTAGGGGAGTTTGTGCTGTTTTGGATTTATTTGGATTACGTGATTAATCCCCTTAGTAATGGTTGAATAATGATTAGCACATAATAATAATAAATCTTAAGTTTCATTTCGAATCACTTTATTACATTCCAAATGATAGTGCTCGATTTTTATTTGCATACCTTGTTGCATTGGATACTGTGCAATGGAATCGCCCGATAAGCAGATCGCGTTGCAGTATCACCTGATAGCCGACCATACTCCTTCGAGGTGAAAACCTCGTTGAACTGAGCTGTACATAGACATTATTGCTGACTTGGGATCTCATTAGTGACTGAGTTAAAGAATAGCATCATTTTGATGAAATTATAAACAGTAAATTAAGTATTGGATTATTATTGTAAAGATAGTGATATAAATGTGATCATAGTCTGTGAGATTTATGTAAATGAGTTTGAGTGCTAGCCTATTATGTCAATCATTATAAAAGCTTGCTGCTTTAGAATAAACATCAAAGTGGTGTGATTAGGAATGCAAAAATTATGAAAAAGATCAATTCTTGTTACTATTTGATACATTTTTGTGAAGAATTGAAATTATCTAATATTTGCCTGGAAAATATCAATACTTATAGTATTGGTATCAAAAATTTAAAATGAATATTTCTAAATAAATAAATACAAAATGATAATTGCAAATATTATTTATTTTCATCTAAAAAAAAAAATAATCAATAAAATAATTATTCCTTAAAAATACCATTTTATTAAACATTAAAAATGTTTTAAATTTTATTATTTCTTACAATTGATTAAAAATAATTTAGTAGAAATCTGTTTATTAAAAATATTATATATTAAGCAAATATAATGTAATAGGTAGACTTGTTTTAAGCAGAGAATCTCAAAGTTAGAAGGCAGTCTCAAATTAAAAATTATTGTAATAAAATAATTTAATATTACAAGATATTGATACAATGGAAGACCAAATTCATTTAGATTTGGTTTGCATTGGTAGATTTCCACTACAAAAATTACAGTTATTCATCAATTTTATTTATGCATATCACATTAAGTTAATATACCAGAGTTGTCTGATTTATATATCCAAAATTATACAATTTTCTTATAAAATTAACATTTAAATTTATTATTTGTTTGATGGATATTTAATTATATGACATACATACATACATACATACATACATACATACATACATACATACATACATAAAGTAAAAACTGAATATATAATCTTCATTTTAAGCAGAAAACTTTAATTTAGATTTAAAAAAAGTATATTTTGTTATAATAATTAAAGATCTTTTTGATATATTTATTAATATAATGGAACATAATTACTATATTGAATATAGTAATTAAAACAAATTGTTTTAGACTTTTTTTTAATTTTTCATTCTATAAAAAAATTTCTTTAATACAAAATCTAAAAATATTTAAAAAAAAATTAATAAAAACTTTTAAAATTTTAATCAGTGTATATAATTGAAACTGCAATTGTGTAAGTATATAATTGTACTTCAACAAACATTAAAAAATTCATTTGTGTGCATATGGATTTCTTTCATTTAATTTGCATTAATAAAATCAAATAATGAAAAATTTATCTGAAGATAATCTTTTCCTCTAAATTACAATATACAATTAGTCCTCAACTTACAATGAAGTTTGGTTCCAAAAATTTTGAAACTTGCCATTTCATAAGTCAGAAATAGTCTAAAGTTGGAAATGCCTAAAATTTATGGATTTCTCATTACTAATGTTTACTAGAACACTATATATTATCTTAACATAAAAAAAAAATAAAACTACAAGAATCAGATGCAAAAAAGGATACTTTTTATACATCAGACCATTAGTTCTAGGAATTGAACTCAGTTTCAGTTGCATTGAGCAATTGAAGAATTTATTGATGACATTTTCATCATAAGTACAAATTGGCCATAAATGAAGGACTAGCTGTATAATCATGTATAAGCTGGCCCCACCTGACATGAGTTTAAAAGTTGATAAAAACATTAACTTATTTAAGCCAATCTCCAATCTTTATGTATTAGAACAATATGATATTCATTAAAATAAATTGATAATTTCTTTATAATTTTAAAATTTTTTCAGATCAGTTCAGTATTGGAATAAATATGGATACATAGACAAAAATTTCAGACTTAATGGCATTGAAATGTTGCACCACAATGTGAAGAGAAAATTGAATAGAGATCAGGACCAATTATGTTGCATTGTATTTCTTTACATTTCAATTTTATTGGCATATTTGTTCAGGAGAAAATACCAAAAAATATTAAAAGTTATTTGAATCTTGCCAAAAAGATTTAACAAATTGATAAAACAATCAGAATCAAAATAGGCTATGAAATTTGCAACATTGAGATTGGTGCACAGTTTGGCCAGCCTGTCAACTTCTTGTTGAACTTAGGAGTTTGCAACAGTGGTGGTCAGATTGCCTTAGCCCACAGACAGATGGCCTTGTCATCTAGTTCATGGCCAGAAGTTTCATAAGATGATATAATCTAAATGTTGATTAGTAGAAAACTCATACAAACAATCCTTCAATCTACACATTAGAACATGATTAGTATAATAATGCAGTTTCAAAAATACTAATAATAATAACAATCATAAAGAATATTATGATGAGATAGCACATGACAACAGCATTTTGAAGAAAAACATTGGATGAGCATTGGACAAGAACATGAGAATTCTGAGGTTGAAGATGGCGAATTTTGTCAGTATTGATGATCTTAGGCTCATCAATATTTTATATATATTAGGCTTATTATGAAATGGCTTCTATATAAATGAGATGCACCTAGGCACTATTCAAGGATTCAAATGAATTTATAAGATATTATTATGAATATTAAAAAATTTATATATTTTTATGAAGAATTCAGTTAGTGCTCTGCTTCCACCTCTACCATCTTGTTTTGTGCTACTCTGCTGTCAATTCAAAGATGAGATGACACACAACTCAGATAAGTTATTAAAGATGATGAGAAATCAATGTAACTATTATTAAATAAATATTAATCTTAATGCTGCTGTTGTTTTTTTGTTAATTTTGAAGGTTGGCAATGGTCAATATGTTACAAATTTTGCTGCAATTGAGAGGAATGAAAATCTGACCAGCACTCTCACCAATTGCTGGGAACATATATCTGATGTCCAAAATTGCATGTAAAATAATCATTCTGTATTTTCTAAATGGCTCAAGCTATCAGAAAATGCACAAATTGTTGATCAGAAATATCAGTATGTAGATTGCTACATTTCCATATAATAATAATTGATGATATGTACAGTAGTTGCAACATGTTTACTCATTAAAAAAGCTTATATATTTCTGATCTTGGATGTCATGCTCCCAATAAATTATTTTTGAATGTATTTAAATATGAACATTTATCTGCATTTATATATTTTTAATAATAAATTGAGAAGAAATAGATACTTTTTAGGAATAACTATGGGTGATACTGCCACTATCACAGGACATGCTAATGAAGAAAAGAAAACACAGTGCAACTGTTTTATATATTTTCAATCACTTGTGCAGTATCCATGTTTAAATACTTATAAAAATATTAAACTCTGCATCATCATACATATCTGCATATTTTTAATAAAAAATCAAAAGGGCTAATAATTTTTTTTGGGAGAATGAAGCTGAACTCTGTGATATAGATCAGAGAGGTAGTCTAGAAAAGAATAAAGGTTCCTAATCTGCAATGTAAATATGTATTGGAACTGTTGTTACATGATATATTTATTATATTGTAACAGTTACTGTAAATGTGACTATAAAAATTTTGGCTTTAACTTGCACATTAAAATTCCTTCAAAAATTTTACACATTTAATAAAATTTCCATATTATAGAAATTAATACAGACTTAAAATCAGTATTACTTTTCATAGTTGTAATATTGATTTGAAAAATTATAGATTGAAATGTAATATTTAACTAGAGCATCAGAATAATCATCCTTTTTGACTTTTTGAATAACTGCTATATAATGCTATTAATATTTCTGTTAAAACCATTAAACAAAAAATAATATCCATTTTTGTTATGTAGTTCAAAAAATTCTTTATTAAATATTAAATTTTTCGTGATCTCAAAAATATCACAAGAAAAATATCAATATTTAAGAAATGTCGAAATAAATATATCAATTACAAAAATGTCAAAGTATTGGATAAAAGTATTGATATTTATAAAGAATTGACTTGTCTGTTGCATCGATAAGTATGACTTACAGGCAAAATGAGGCTTAGTATATTAGAGAAATTTTTATACATTGATCTATTGAGTTTACTTTTGTATCAATGTGGAGATATTTTGCTTTAAGTAGACTTAAGATTATTTTGGTATTGAATATTATTTCTTTGAAGATATTTGTTTTGTAGATGACTATTTTGATAGATGGTTACTAATTTAATTTGTTAATTTATTCCTTTATTAAAGCATTTATTGAATTTATTTAATAAATTTGTTTGTGAATATTTAGAACCCATTAACACTAGTCAATACTTAAGCACTACTTAACAGTACAGTTCATCAAAAAACATTTATTCTCTGCTAACATTTTCAACGGCTCAAGCCGTCATCTTCAGGCTTACATTCACATGCCAATAGAACAAAGAATCAAATTTTTAGAACAAAAATAAAACAAAAAATTAGAATGTTTTTTTAAAGTTGAAGTCATCGATTGCGTATTTCCGCGTTGCTATGGTAGCAACAAAAAACGATAAATTGTCCCATAACATCACGGTATAATTACTTCATAAAACGCCTCTATGGGCAGTGATTGTGGTAAAGTCATTGCTAACTTGTCGTGGATATGCTGTCATTGGGTTTCTTAGACTCACACACTAAGTAGTTCCAGTCAGGCGATAACTTTACGGCCGTTCTATCGTTGATGAGGTGCTGGCTATTTTGTCTCATGGCGATCTCTATTGCTTCTTGGATGTAGGGTTGCGTTGCCACGGTATTCTAGCTCTTTCCCATTCCATACGTATGTCGTTGCTGTAAGCCTCCTCCGATAAGGCTGTCATTATTTTACCCACTTTGATGTCATTCCTATGTTCGTGCACTCTTTGGGCTAAAGTTCTGGATGTAACTCCCACATATGCGGCCTCTCTGCCCTGTGCTGGGTAGTTAACCGGGATTTCTTAGACACCCGATCTTTCATAGTGCTGGCGCAGGTCCTTCTCATTGCGGATGGTGTTGAAGATAAGGCCGCAGTCTTTAGCTATTATTTTAAAAGAGCCTACGCATACATATCTGACAATCAACTGCTCCTAGAAGAACTCGATTACATTTATAGTATAGGCCGCTCCCACAGATACACCGAACGCGTTTATAAATAAAGTCCACCGTAGGGTAAAGAGAGATCTCCCCAGCAGAAACCGCCCCTTATGGAATGACGCTAAGTTAATAAAAAGAATAAATAACATGAAACACGGCTTAATAAGAGAGTCTCTTGAAATAGAAAAAAGGAAAGAACGTAAAAGTGTTATAAATAATAATGAATCTAGAGAAGTACTGGCCCCGTGGAAATAGGCTATTAAAGAGACGTTTAGATATCAGTAATCCTGTCGGAAGGACGTTTAAAAGCTATTAACATAAGTTCAGCGATTAGAGTATTGTTTATTAATATTAGTAGTAGTATAGGAATTTTATGTATATTAGTGATTTGCATTTATTATAAGTTCTTTGTTTTTTAGCAGAATTAATATATTGTAAGCTACTAGATTGTAGCGCTATTATGAAATCAGCACACAACCTTGTACGTAATCACTGTATTTTAAAAATTGCCAAAGATTCTGATGTTCAATTCTAAGTTTGTATTCAAAATAATTTTTCTATTAGAACATGATGATGGTGCCTAGCCAAAAACGTTCGTTCAGTTAGAATAAAAATTATATTGATATTTTCCCGTATGGCAAGTTGTGCTGGAATCATTTTTATTGTATCCTAGAGTATACAGAGTTTATCAATATAGTATATTAGCATTTGACGTAAAAGTTTTCTCATCGGAAAATATAACAATATTCCAAAATTCCGGGAATAGGGTAAATATTCCAATGTGAATCCTAGTCTCGCTTCTTTGTGAACATTTGTCAACTGATCATTTATCGCTGATTGATGGTGATAGTAGCCAAATTCTCTCACTCAATAAAAAATAATATTAATGATACAATCAATAAATCAATATTAATAATAATTCAATATAATCAATATTAATATCAATTACAATCAATATTAATAATACAATCAATATTATTTGTTAATATTTCATAATATAACAAATAATAATAACAATAATATAATAAAAAATAAAAAAGCCTTCCTAATTTTTACTTTACCATATAAAAGTTATATTGCTTGGTGGGCCACACAAATACTTGCAATGGGCCACACATTGCCGACCCCTGGCCTAGGGAAAGGGACTATACATGAGGAAAAATAATAAACTTCACAATTTCAATAATTGGTAGTGATGAAAAAAAATGAGATTGTAAAATGCAGGCAATATTTTTATAAATAATATGAATTATTAAATCAATCCAAGTGCTAGATTTTTTTACTAAAATATATAGTTTGGAAAAAATTTCCAAATTATATATTGATGATGACTGATAATAATAAACAAAAATAGAAATAAATGAAATTTGTGTATAGAGGATACACCATTTTATAAGTATTAATTATAAAAAAATGATAGTTATAATTGGATTCACTTGAAAAAGTAAATTGATAAAAATTAAAAAATATACATTTTAGTGTAGTGACATCTATTGTTTAATAAATATATTAACTTAATATCTCCAATGTGTTTACAGAGGACTCGATTTAAGAACTCGTATGGATCCCCACAAAGATCATAAATGAGAATGGCATTAATTAACACTAGTTCTATGGGATACTTTTTGGGACTAACTCAATAGTTCACAAAAACATGTAGTTCATAAATTGGAGGTTCGTAAAAATGCAAGTCTATTGTATTTAAAAATTTCTCTAACTAATATGCTTAATCAAATTATAAATTTGATCCCTTTATTATAAGAGGAATAATGACCTCTTATGACAAAAAGAGATAAGATAAAAAAGGTCTTTTCTTTCAACAAGATCCTTTTTTTTAACTTATCTCTTGCTCTCCTACATTCTTTCAATAGTTAAACTTGTGAGTACATTGTGTATAGTGTTTTGAAAAATAAATAAAGGTACTCCTCAACTTACAATCACTCATACTTATCACAGTGATATAATCAGTAAATTCTGTGATTAGTAAATTCCACAGGTTTGAGTCTTTGATTTAACAATCTGATATATGGAAAGAATCTTTTTTTTGCATCCGGTTCTTGTACTTTTCTGTTTTTTTTTTTTTTTTTTTTTTATTAAGATAATATACGGTGTCCTAGTAAACATTAATAGTGAGAAATTTATAAATTTTGGGTATTTATGACTTATGACCATTCCAATTTATAAAGGAGGGGTCCAAATCAAACTTAGTCATAAGTCAAGTATTACCTATAAGTTCTGCCAAATATTATGTTCAATTGTTAAAAAAATAATTGATATAAGGATATCAAAATTTACATCAATTTTCATATAAAATTTTTTTAAAATTAAGAACGTTTTGTTTCAAAATATTCACCACTGTGTCTATGTAAGCATATAAGCATATGTGCTATTGGTGCAAACAATTATGTAACATTTCAAACTCTCTCCATTCCTTTCAAAGAGATATTTTGAGAATTTCTAACATTGGTGTGGCTTTATTACAAACTATTTCCTCTATTTTTCCCATAATTTTTAGTAAAGAAGTAAAATAGGTTTAAGTCTGGACTGGAAACTGACTATTGTTCCTTTATAAAATAGAAAAACTAATTCAAAACTACTGTCAAGTTATATTGACTTTATTTTATGAACCAATGCCAAATCTTGTTGAAAAGTCCAATTCCTATTTTTTAAAAATAGTATTTGGTTAGATATTTAATTACATTGTCCAAAATAACTGAAATTTAATTTTTAGATTTATCTTGATGCTTTGCTCATAGGAATGCTCTTTGATTTCTATAAAAATTTCACCTGACTCAGAACACTTTCAGTATATGTTGCATTCATGCATTGCATGAATGACCACATTTTGACCAACTATAATTAGAACTCATCTTCTTATAAATATTAATTGTATCCCATTCAAAGTTTCTTTTACTTCATTTTATACCAATGACTAAATAAACAACTCTAGTCTCTTTAGATTTATAATGTTCACTAATAACAATATATCTTTCTATAAATTATTCCATTATTAATAACAGTAAAAAATTCATTTGCTAATTAGTTATTTTGATCATTATAATTATATCACTAAAACATAGTAATTATTTCAATTAAAATAATTTTAACAATTTATAGTTATATATTAAAAAACTATGGCTTGACTGAGTATGTATTTAAAATATTTTTAAAAGAAATTAAAAATTATAATGAATTCATACTATTTTGCTTTATTTTAAATGTATTAATACAACATATGTCTATAAAAAAAGATAATTGAGAAACTCTTATTTAAGTCAAAAATGTTTTCAGTTATTAAGCCTTTCTCAGTCAGTTAAACAGTTAGCAACTAAGGAGAGTTTAACAGCCAAAAATATTTTTGTGAATTAAATAAACAAGAGTTTTTCAACTATCCTACTTATAGATTTCTGTTATGTTTTTGAAATCGTATTTTATGACAAGATGGTTAAGCTAGTTTTAAAATATAAAATCACAGATCTATTTGTTATTGGAGTATCATTGGAAGTTATTTTACCAAGAACTCAATTCATCAATGATAATTAATATAAATAAGTTTAAATAATTAAAATTAAAAAGTTAAAAATCTAATTTAATATTTATAACATTATAGGTAAACATATTAGTAGATGGTGATATATGAGAAGAGACCAAACAGTTTTTACCCTTACTATGTTGTATGTGTATAGATCTGTAATTGTAAAAGTGATAAGTTACTTTTGCACTAACATATGTCTTTTTTTTCTTTGACAGATCTTGTTTAACCAGAATTAGAAGCACGATAGTAGAAAAAGCTGTTATTCTGGATAAAATGATAAATTCAACTGTGATACATTCTTTCATCTTCAAGGGAAAACTGCATAAACAATCCACAAACAGATGTCAGCTTGTATGGTGAGGAATGTCCATCATATGAGACTGAAATGATGGAAATGGGAATTCAAATGTGGTTCCATTAACCTACAGGATAGGCCAAAAGAAGGCAATCTAGCAAGGTCATGTTATCTGTGTTTTGAGATAGCAAAGATGTCATATTGATAGATTACTTATAAAAAAAGGTTGGACAATAACAGGATCATACTATAGGAATTTGCTACAAAAGTCATGGAGCAGTATCAAGGAAAAAAGATGTGATTTGCTGTTCAAAAGATGTATTGCTGCTAGCTGACAATGTACCTGCACAAAGTATATTTCATGAACTCACATCTGAATTACTCTCCAGAGAGCTGCAGTGATATTTAATGAATATGATGAAAGGTTTCATAAAGGCATTCACTATAAAGAAGCAGTATGAAGAAAAATGGTGCCTACCATGTAAGCTGATTATTGCCAGATTATTATTAGAGACAAGAAAGACCATCACTAAAAAATAAAAAATAAAAAAGAAGATACATAATTTTGTTCATATGCAACAATTTTATTAAATTTTTTTGTAGAATAAGTATTATATAGCAAAATTTTTTGTGAATATTATGTCACATTTATAAATTTTTAACATAATATACTAGGGATAGAATAAGAATGATTATGTTATTCAAAGAGTTCACTCAATACAAACCTTAAATATTAAGAATAGTAGACCAAAAACTTAAAATTCTGATAACTCATAAACTATCCCTGACAAAAAAACACTAAATATAGATTTGAAATTGATGCAAAAATTGCAATAGATATTACAATTTTCTTTTCCAGAAAAAAGATAAAAATTGTTTGTATAACAGTGTTATTTTAGTTCTGTATTATGCACTATGTGCATATTTTATAAATACAAAATAAAACTCACTTACTCTATCAGCTACACTTCCAGGAAGAATTGTTTTGACTACAACTCCAGTACTTCTTCCACCAATTATTCCAAATCCTAATCCAAATCCATCATTTGTTAATTCAATTGCTTCAACCTGAGCCCACTCTGTAGTTAACTAAAATTGTAAAAAATTTGATAAATAATAATATATAAAAAGTTTTCAAAGATTTTATTAATCTTTAACAAAATTCATTAAAAAATTCAAACCTTGTAGAAATTGATCTTGGTATAGATGCATTTTATACTACTAACTCAAAAAATCAAAAATTACCATACTTTACTTAATTTTAAATATCAAATCTATCTTCAAAATTTAAAGTTACAAATTATAACTGAATATAAACATATTTTTGTTTAATATTTAAAATGCATTCATAGTAAGAGCTGTCAATAGAAATTATAACAATATATGAGTATAGCAATAATTTCTAATAATGCTTCCACTTCTTATCTTTAAGTGATATATCGTGAATTAATTTAATACAAAATGATTAAAAAAATTATAGAAAATATACACATATATAATATATTCAAACATCATTTTTTATACATTGAAGGCAGTATTTGCCAACAAGCAAAACAATATTTAAGTTATAATATCAGAAGTGATCCATTCAATATTAAATAATATATTGGAATATTCATTAGTATATATGAGAAAATATTTTTATGATTATGATTAAGATTGTATTATTGTTCTATTATTGTACTTCATATATTGTTTAAAAATTCATATATTATATCTCAGAAAATATATTTCTAACTTCTGGAATATGTGCAATAAATTTTTAACTTATTACTATTCAATGATTTAAATTATAGTCAATTCCAGTTACAATAAATTTCTGGGGACTCTGATATTTCATTTACTATATCCAAAATGATTCCAACATTATGCTATTTACATATTTGATTACTGATTGATTTTTGTACTTTTTTTTCAATTTTTCATTAAAATCTTTTCAAAAATGAAACATTGCTCAATATAAATTAATTGATATCAATTTTAATTGAATATATTAATATTTTATTAATCAAAAAGTATAAACAATTTTGTCATAAAAATTTATTTTTTTCATCAAAATTAAATTGTATTAGACTAGTTTTTTAATTCAAGAAGAAAACTGCTTAAAAACAAAATTCAATAAAATAGAATAATTATAGCATTAATAATAATGATAGAAATTAAAATCACTTTAACTATAAAATGTTTTCATTTATATTCAAATAATCCTCTTCAGTATACATTAATAATACAGGGTATTCCATTTGAACATCCATAATTTTAATTGCAATTTAAAAATACAAGAAATGTACCTATGAAGATCTGGTACATATAAAAATGTTCACTGGAACCTAAATTTTTTTTTACGTAATTTTTGAAAAGCCTGCATGCCACCTGCTGTGGTATTGCAGTCAATATTGTTAAAATGGCATCTTTTACAGGAGAAGGTGCATGTTGTGGCTTGATTCTGTGAGAAAAAGTCTGTCATTTCTGTGCAGTGTGAATTTTGGCAGGTGTACAGAAAGCCAGCGTCCAATGCAAATCCATCAGAGCGTGGAATAACAAGTTCCTGGAGACCAGGAGCATTCTCAAAGGGCATGAAGGAGGCCACAGACATGTGAGTGATGACTGGGTGGAGGAAGTGCGACTTGCTTTCCAACAAAGTCCCCACAAGTCCATCTGGTATGCTTCACGGGAATTACAGATGCCTACTATGACTGTCCACCGGGTCCTCCATTGCATGCTCCACCTGTATGCTTAAA
>WUQG02433878.1:0-14098 GCA_011317285.2 Androctonus mauritanicus | reverse complement strand
TAGTTCAAATTAAATATTAATTATTAATTGTACAGTTTATTCCAAATTTATTCGCCAGGGGGAGTTAGTGCTTGTTTTGGCTTACGTTTGGATTACGATAATCAATCCCCTGTTGGTTGCTTAGTAATGATTTGTTATACATTATATGCTTGTTGATATGATAATTTTCAATAAAAAGTTCTGGCAAAATGTCAAACTGATTACATTAATCTTGAAACACTCTCTTACATTTAAAAAATATTTTGTTTTCAGCTTTAAACAACAAAATTAAATCTGTTACATCCATCTTACTTTCTGCTATCGATGATTCACAGCACTTTTCTAGATGAAGTAGATTTACCATGTTGATGTCACATAAGCTACTCTATACATCATTAAAATAGGACTATGACGATAGAGCTAATCTGAAACTTTGTTAACTTATTAGGCTCTGCCTTATGATAACTATCATGCAGTGCTAGGACTATGAGAATGGCTGCCATAGTTAACAGTGATCTACACAGGTAGCAAACCTATAGAATGTATACCTAAAATAACACACTGTCAATTTTTCATACAAAATTTGGAGTTAATATATTATTTAAAATGCAAATTGGCATAGATCTTTTTAAAAAGTTCACCAATACTTATCTAAGATAACTTGATCATAACATTGACTAAATAAATTTAGATTTGTAAATACTATAAATTGATTACTAATATTTTACCAGAAATAAGCAAAAATTTGCATACTTAATTACAAATAAACAAAAGTAACAGCCTTTTTAGACAGGAATAAGAAAAATCTTTTAATAAACTTTAATGAAGATTAAAGTTTATTAGTTTATTTCTTTCTAAAAAGGTTGTTACTTTATTCATTAGAAAATAGTGGAACTCAACTGATTTAGTCACAAATAAAGGGAATAATAGAATGTAGCTTTTTATAGAATAACGAATTGATTGATATTGACTATAGCATTTACTTATAACTCAGCACAATTGAGCAGACCATTAAGAATTTCTTCAAGAAGAATATTTATTACACATTTAATAGTAGCGCTTTCGGCCCTTATGGCCATCTTCAGCTTTTCTAAACATACAAACGATGTTCTGTAGTTCTAGAACAAGTTGTTTCAAAAACATATTTTCATTCTTTTTCGTTGGATTACATTATTCATATAAATTCAAATTGAACGTAAAGTAAAAATATTAATAAATAAAGTTAAATTACCGAAAAGAGCAGTAAGAAAGAAATAAGTTAGTGATTGACATTGTTTGTATTCTTTTGTTTTTTGCAGTATTTCATAATTAGGTTTAAATGACCAGAAATTTGAATTTATGCTAATCAATAGTGATGTAGATTCTATATTTATGAGGTTAATTTGTAAAATTTCATATAAGTTGAAAACTCCAAGTCTAACATTGTATAAATTTGATATATATGAATATCTACATTAATAAACGAAATGGCTAGATAAAATTTGTGAGAATAGATACAAAAATTTATGCTCTATAATATTTTTGTCAAAAAAAAAAAAAATAGTAAATTGTTTAATGAATTTTTCTATTTATAGAGATCTAGTTCAAATAAAAGAATATATTTATTTTTAAAATCATAGAATTTTGAAAGTACATATACAAGTAATATTTGACTTACAAATGGGATTCAGTATCAAATCCCATCATCATACTAAGTTCAATAAAACAGCACTACTAGCAGTTGACAGAAAAAACTTTTTATTTTGGTCTAACGTTTTTGACAGCTTCTGCTGTCCTTGTCAGGCTTATAATTGTAAATTATAAAAAGAACAAAAGAACACATTCAAATTCTTAATTAATCGAATATTACAAATTGGAATATGATTTGTATGATAGGAGGAACAATTAATCCACATATTAATAGCAAATTTTAGCACGATCTCACTAAACAATCATTAAATTATAAATTGTTCATTTCACAACTAAAAAACGATTATTTATAAATTATTTAGAAATTATTCTCGGGCTATTTAAACAAATCATCATTAACAAATTATCTCACAAAACAATCATTAAATTATAATTTAATGATTGTTTTGTGAGATCGTGCTAAAATTTGCTATTAATATGTGGATTAATTGTTCCTCCTTACATACGAATCATATTCCAATTTGTAATATTTGATTAATTAAGAATTTGAATGTGTTCTTTTGTTCTTTTTATAATTTAGTTATAAGCTTGACGAGGACAGCAGAAGCTGTCGAAAACATTAGACCAAAATAAAAAGTTTTTTCTGTCAACTGCTAGTAGTGCTGTTTTAGTGAACTTAGTACTGAAGACAACTAAAGCAGTCCTGAATACATATGGAATGTGATTAGCATTTAAAAAAATAGAAAAATTGTTTCGAAATAATAAATAATTTAAGGCTTCCATATTAAATGTATTAAAGAGAAGAAAAAACTGAAATTATTCAAATGAAATTGAGATATAGTGATGAACCATTACGACCAAAAATGAATTTTTTTTCTAAGTTCCTTTTTGAAATAAAAGATATCTAAAAATACTGATTCAAATTCTTCTACAAGACAAATAATTTGACATGATAAAAAACTTAACAGATAAACCTGTTCCAAATTCTAAAATATGATTAATTTATTTAATATTTTTGAAATATACTGTATAATTATAAAAATTATTCAATTAAATTAATTTTATTTTAATAATGCTATGGGCACTCTAAATGAGAATTCAATTTTCATATTTAAACATACCAGCATATGGATGAGGAGGACGTCCATAAGGTGGTACTCGAGGCACAAAACGTCTATTTGGTTCTTGATCATTGGTCTGTAGTCCCAACATAGCTCTACATGATGGAGCATCATGTGAAGTTAACCTCCAAGCAATTCCACTAACAGTTATTAGAACAATGCCAACACCTATTAAGAAATAACAAAATATTAAAATAAAAATTTACCATAGCAAAAAAATTTTTTCTTCTACTTAATCAATTAACCTGTTTTGAAAATTTCTGTGTAAGATAAAAAAATTGCATAAGTCTAACAATATTCAATTTCAATGTATAGATAGTCCTTGACACACAAAGTCACTCACTTATGCTGACTCATACTTATGACCATAATGCAATTGATAAGCTCTGTGACTGATCAACGTAATTTGTGTATACGAGTTCATATACAGTACCAAAACTGATGTGGTTTCAGAGATACAAGGATGTATAAGTCTTTTTATTGTTGCTCAATTTCCATAAAAATCACAAATGAAAAATTCATTAAACAACTTACTTTTTTCAAAAATATCACTTATGGCCTTAAACTTTCTTATTTATATTTAAAATAGGTTCATAAATTTCATTTGGCCATTCCATTTATTAAAATCCTCATTTGCATATATCAAATTTAAGCATTGATGACTTATTTTTAACTTGTCAGAAAATTTTTGATTGAATTAACCATGTAAGCCAGATACCAACTGTTTAATGGTCTGATGTATGAGCAGTAGCTATTTGGTCTCTAATTGCTTTGATTTTGTGTTTGTTAAGTTTAATATGTTGCTGTATTATGCCATAATGAATGATATAATGGACAACTGATAAATATAAGATATTTATGATTTACAATTACATTGACTTATGACCAAAATGGCTCGAACTTAATCCTACTTCTTTTTCTATATCTCCGACAATGGCTATATTCTAATTGGTATTCCACTAGGAATATCAATTAGAACAATATCAAGGACTATATATATAAAAACATGCATACGTAAAAAGGTCAAATAAAAGCAATATACATAAATATAAAAATTTAAGCTGTAAGAGATACTTTCACAAAAAATATTATTGTTCAATAAATTTTTTGCTTGCATTTTATAGATATTCAATACAAAATAAAAATCTTTCACATTTATATATTCCTGAAATTTGCATAAATGAGAGGCTTATTGAATATATATTGTATGATAATTTTTTTCATATAAAAACACAAATTTAAATGTAGAAGAAAAATTAAAGTCAATAAATTCGAACTATAAGGAAAAATTTCAATAGTCATTTTAAATATAATTACAGATATACTTCAATTATTGCCGTATTTAATGTTTGAAAAATTATATTAACATATATAATCTAAATAAAAACATATAATTTGTTTTTTGCTAATATATTTTACTTAAATATAAAATCCTAATACTACAGCCAGTTATATAGGGAAAAACATTAATTATTCTTTAATTGAAATGTTTTCAACATCTGTATGGCCTACATTAGTAACAATATAATCAGTTACAATTCCATTTAGTATTAGAATATAATAGTTCTTTTCTATATATATTTAAATAATTCAAAGTGTAGCCAACATAATCTTTAAATTACATATTAAAATATATTATACATCATATTAATCATACATTTAGACTTTACATTTCTTATACATTGGATTTTTAATATAATAGGCCCTCAATATCCATCATTAACTGGCTCTTTAAAAATGTGATAGATAAAGAAATGATGGCTATGGAACAATAGACTCATATGTTATACTGATAATTTGTTATAAGGAAGATATATAATTGAGCACTAAACTCATTTTTCAGGTAAACAAATATCAACAAAGATTAATTTTATTAATTAAAACATGCAATATAGATATCAGTTTACATTCATTCTATAAATTACAAAGATAAAGTACAAATGTTGAGGACTGCAGATCAGTGAAGGAATAATCATTCTTCTTGAAAAAAGGAATCTAGAGTTGATTACATCCTTGTTTTCTTTTAATCATTTGAAACTTCCTTGTAGCAACAAAGATGTTTCCATGCCCTAATGATAATGGTAGATCTCTCTTAATTTGGGTCTTTATCTGACAGCTCCTTCATAGCTTCCTAATGTTTGAAAAAATCCATCAATATTGAAGTTCTTAGCTTTTTCTCTATCTCTTTATCAAAGTAATTTCAATCTGATCATTGAATTTACACAACTGTACCAAATCTTGAGTGCCAAGTTTTCATCATGTGTCTCCAAGTAGTAATAGGACAATGAACACAAAAATTGGAAAGATAGGAAAATAGTGAATGACAGATAAAAGAAACTATGGTTTGAGAAGACTTACAGATATTGAGGGCTCAAAGTATAATTGTGTAACCTTCATTTAATAAACAATTACAATTAATAAATACAATTTGGAAATAACAGATTATAGATTATGATGATAATTATTTAAATATAAATTTTTATATAAAAATTCTTATAATTCTTAATATACCAAATCATCATCAATATTAGCACTAAGTTTCAATAATAGTCTTAATTCTAAATGCATCAAATGCTCGAATGATATGCTATAATTACTAAAACATTATTACAATAAAATTAAATGCAGTCAAACCCTGATAAAATACCACCATTCATTTGGGATGATTTTGGTAGCTAATCAGGGTTGGCAATTTATCAAAAACACGTGTAGTACAGAAATGAAAACGAACTCTGAATTTATTAAATTTAATAAAATACAGCATATTTATATTTAGCATCCAAACTTAACATTTCTAACACCAAAACATGGTATATTTTACAGTTTAGTATACATACCAAATAGATATAATACTATATAGAAACATGTTCATCTGCTCCTCTGATCCTCTACTTTGAGCTGTCTGTAAAACACAAAATACACAGCTTACTGCACAGTATTCTTATTTGCTCGGCATGCAATGAATGATGGAAATGATTTGGTTTTTACGATCTTAAATTTTCTACAACCTAGGTGTGAACTAGGTTTAAAAAGACACATGATTAATTGCTAACTCCATCTCAATCACCTGGTGGTTACAAATGAGTCCAGAGAGCTTTTAAATACTGTATATACAGTACAGATGAATTTCAGGATGTAAGTCACCTTATATACCCCTGGCAGATTAATGAGGACAAATATAATATCAAACATAATATTTGTTTAGACATTTATATTGGTGGATGACAGATAGTGTCTTCTCAGGATTTGCCTATTCCATTAACATAGGGAAGATCTGTTCTGCCAAATTTCTTAGCAGTCAGCAAGAGTGGTGGCTTAACAGGGGCATCTTTTCAGGGTTTGACTGTAATATACAGTATTTGTATAGCCTATTTGCAATGCAATAGATGTGATATACCTGTACATATACACAATTTACATCATATTACAACAGGCATTATGATACAATAGCATTACTTGTAAAGACTAATAATCAACAGCATTACTTGTATTAATGATAGTCTTATTAACTCCATTAAGCAGTGTCATAACTACAGTTCACAATACCAGCCAAAATGTTAATACTGGTATTTCAGTATTTTTAATTAATGAAACTGGAATACCGATATTCCAAAACCAAACTTTTTTCTATTAAATTATGCATAGTTAAAGCAATGCAAAAGATTTAAAACATTTCCTTAACAAATGCAATGCTTAATGCATTTGTTAGGGTAGTGCTTTAAATTAAATTTTAATTACAATATTAAATACTGCATTCTGACAAAAAAATTATTAAAAATATAGTTATTTTAAAACAAATATATATAGTACATATTGATACTATAAATTTTAATCCTGTTAAAATAGATTTTTAAACTCTGGAGTCCTCAGAAAACACTTTCAGAAATATTGGAGTAGAAGGATGCAAATAAAATTCATGGTCTTTTGATTTTTTTTAGAAAATTGAAATTAAAAAAATGATTTATTAATTTTTATCATGTGAATTTATTAATAATTTTAATGTTGTGCTGGCCAAGGTCTTTGAAATATGCAGTAATTATTAAAGTTATGTTGCTTGAGATGATATTGTTTGATAGTTTATGTCATATTTTTGTATTTATGAATTAATCTTTGTATATACGAAGAAGACTGCCAAATAAGTACTCATAGTGCAAAATTAGTTTTTTATTGTTTTGCCCTATGAGTTTCAACCTGCTTCTTTGGTGTTTTCAAAATGCTAATTTTATATAATAGAAAATTTTTGATCAAAATTCTAAAACTAATATTTTAAACTCAGCATTTTGAAGCATTGATATACTGTCTTAAAAAGGAGCAAATGGAATAATAAGCTTATAACTAACATGAATTTACAATATTATCATCATCATTCATTATTATTATTACTTAGTTGTTTATCAATGTGAACACAGAATAACTCCAGAGCAAAGTGCTATATCAGACAAGAGTCAAGACTTACTGGTTAGCTACTTGAGTTTAGTTGTGTGTTAACTAACTGTCTATGATCAGTGCTGAGAAACTTTCTTACTATGTTGCGTGTATTGAGTAGTTATTATTATTATTATGTAACATTTTATTATAAAATATATATTTGTTATCATGTAATAACCTTTTAAAGATTTTTATAATTTTCAATTAGTTCCCTCTTTAATTTTTCAAAAAAATTGTTATGGGCAACTGTATTCTAATCACTGCCCTCAATATATACAAATTTTATCAAAATTGGTTCAAGTTTACATGAAGTGCAGAATAGTCTTTTCAATCTCCAATTTTGTTATAGCACCATTAAGCAGTCCACAAATTTCAATTTCAATAAAAAACAGAATTTATTGAGAAACGTTTTCAGCACCTGGGCGCCTTCTTCAGCTCAAAACTCTACAAGCATTCTAATTTCAAACAAAGAACAATACCATTACATTACATCACATAAAAGAATCTTATGATGAAATTTTAAATAATTAGCCAAGAACACAACATTAATTTGTTTACAGCTAAACTAACTCTTGTTTACTTATAAACTATATATTTCTTACTAAAAATATTATTTGCACAGTCTATATCTGTTTCTCCTGTTTTACTAATCCTCACGTATTGCGATCCTTACCACATCGTACGTCCTCACATTTTCACCTTTATTTCATACCTCTTTGCTTCTACTTGGTCCCACTTGTTTCAAAAAAGTAAAAAGTTGGTCGACAGTCTTCTCATTATTATTTTTACATGTTTTAAACTCGAATAATTGCAACAACAACAGAAATTATAAGAAAGAATTCTAGATAAATAGTCTGAAAGAGACAGTAATACTCTATTATGTCTCAGATAGCAAAATATCTAGAGTCAGTACTGTTTATATTTTTATTTCATAAAGTTTTTTCTGTGAAGAATTTTATATATTGATATTTTGTTGCATAATTAAACTTTTTGTTTAAATTTGTATAATTCTTTTGTTAAAATAATACATTTAAGGAATGCATTAACTTGATATTTTAATTTATTATTATTATAATAAATGAATTTATTTTTGATAAAAATTTTTATGGAGAAAAAAATTTAATTTTTAGGTTTCTATCAAAGTCTATGACAAAAACTTTTCTTTAAAAATAAGTAGCAAGATTTTTTTTATACTACAATAGATATTATTATATTCAAATACTTTCAAATTGTCTTCTAAATACATCTATTGTTTGATTTTTTTTCAATAATACTTTTTAAATGTATTCCATCATTAACCAAGCAGAATTTTATTATAAATTATTATTATTGATACATTTCTTAAAATCTATATTCCTTTCTTAAATATTTTGTTTGAAATTTCATTTATAAAAATAAATAGGTCAATAATAAATGAAAAATATACATCATTGATTAAATTTAATTCAAAGTAAATAATGAATTTTTTTTTTAATCTCTTTACAGTACAATAAATTGATCATAATGCAAAATTCTTATTTATTGTTAGATTTTACACTGGGAGTATAAATTACAGAATTTTAATGCAAAACATAACCTAACAAAGCAATAGAAACTTTAATATTTCAAAATTTAATCCTTCTCAATTTAATCAATTTAGAATAGATCAACAATTAGAAAATTCAATTTGATTTGAACATTAAATATGAATAAAAACTAAAATGATAAATTTAGCTTCTGAAGTAATAATGGTTAATTTTTTGAGAATTCATGAAAATTTTGAATAACTGGTTATCGGATTTATGATCAAATTTTATGTCTTTTTTTAAACAAAAGAATAATTAAAAGATCTAGAACTTATATTTAGAATTATTAGATTTTACAATGACAGATCTTTATCAAATCTTATACAGAATGAATGGTGATGAAAGGTCACAACTTTTGAAATTATAGCAGGAGGTCCGTCTGAGTAAAAAAGCATATAAGCAAAGGTCCAATTCTGAATGGTTTGAGTTATAACTGACTTAGTTGTAAAAAAGATGCTATGGAATAGCTAGGACTGTATTTTGTAGTATTTATTCTTAAATTAATATTAAACAACTATAATTAGGTAGTATTTTTGAATGCCTGTTATAATTGTTTAATATGCCTAAATTAAACAACCTATATTAAACTGTTTAATATGTACTATCTTATGTCTAAATACTCAATGCAGCTCATCTGTTAATCATGCAATTAACTTGTTTTAATTCATTGTGTTTGTCCTAGATGAATGCTGCAACATCCAAAATGTGGTTGAGCAATCTTTCTCTCATAGACAGCACTTTCATCTACTCCCATAAACAATAATCTAAACTATTTAGGTGCAGAGATCTAGATGACTAAACACTACCAAATATAGTTCAGCTTTTCCATAGCTTTCTTTTACAATTAAAACAGTTATAGTACTGAAACTGTGTCAGAATCAGATCTGTTTTTTTACCCCAACACTTCTGCTATAAGTTCCCAAAATTACAACTTTTCATTACTATTCACTCTGTATATTAGACTCAAGAGAATTTTAATATTGCTTTTTGTTTAGTTATTTCTACAATTTATTTTATTAATATAACTGATTATTATTTTTGTTTTATGATTAAAAGTTTAAAATTTTCATAAAAGTCAAGTCAATAATAATTAACAATAACAACAGATATAACAATTTTGTTTATTTAAATTTTTGTCATATGACAAAATCAATGCAATAAATTTAGAAATTAATTTCTTTTAATTATTATTTATGAATGATTTACTCAGAATAATTTAATCAAAGCAATTTACAATCTTAATAATAATTCTTGATATTTTTCAATCATCCAATTAGTTTTATTGTTTCTATTTATCATAACAAATTTTTATATATATGCATGAAAACAATGTAAACAACAAATTTCCTTAGAATTTAATTTTATCATATCTATATTTTCAGAATTATTATACAAATGTATATCAATTAAATCATAATAAATTTCTAATAAATTAAATATGATAAATTAAGAATTACTGAAGTTATGCAAATCAACAGCAAACCTACAATGGAACAAGTAGTGTCACTGCATCAACGCCCAAATTGAAAAGGGGTCCAGTTCTGACAAGGATGAAAAAGCAATAGTTCACCAAGGTTTAGCAGAGACAAGTTTGTCTCAATCTATTGTTTAAACTGGACTGGATGCTTATTTGCCAGATTGCAGTTGGCATTCTTCTGACATTCTATAATACAATGTTTTGAATAATTTAACAATTAAATTTTATTCTGTTTATAGCTAGAACTGTAAACAGAATTATAGCTATACTACTGATGCAAACATTGTAATTTATATTAATTTTACTTCAGATAATATTTTTCTTTAGGATTTTTAAGTTGTTTTGATTTGATTCTATTTAAAAAAAATTTTCCAATTGATCTATATTTTGATATTTAGCAATATGAGTTTCAAATTTGAAAAGTTTTATATTTAAGGACTGCTTGAAAATATCTGTAAGGATATGCAAATAGTCATCAATTTTACAAACACTCATACTTATGATAGTGATATAATCAATAAATTCTGTGATTGATCAATGAAACTGAGATGGGTCTGAAATCCTGAAAAATGATCTGATATAAGAAAAGTATCCTTTTTATGTCTGATTCTTGTATTTTTGTGTTTATTAAATTTATCATAATAAAATTTAGAGTAATAATAAATATTAGTAACAAGCAATCCATAACTTTTGGGCATTTCAGATTTCCAATTTCTGATTTATAACAAATGGATTCAGTTTGAACCTACTTTTATAAATTGAGGACTATCTGCAATCTAATTAATAATAAACATTTAACTTAATAATTGTATTAAAACAATAAAATAGTAAATAATACTAAAAAAAATATATACAGGATATAAGTTATCTAGAATCCTATCTGAAAAAAATAAAATGTGAATATTAAAAAAGGTTAAGTTTTTTTACTACTGATACATTTTAAAATATTTTCCAATCTAATAAAACCATAACTGTTCTTTTATTTAGGTCATATTTCTTTACAGTCAAGATTTTTATAAAAATGAGTAAAATATAATTTTGAGTAAAACTTTATTTTTATAATTTTTATTCAAAATTACATATTTATAGGCCTGTTATAAAATAATATCAAATTACAGATTATATTTGAACAATTCCTAACTGGAAATTTGTTAGTAATTTAATTTATATGAAATCAGTTTAAAGACATAAAATATGATAAAACTCAATATAATTATGGTATTCCATTGTCAATTACAGATGTTACTTTTCTAAAAACTACCAAGATTGGCAAGATCAAGATATTATAGAAAATGGGTTAAAGAAAATCAATGTTTTCTTATTCATATCTGTCATGTTTTTCTGAAAAGATAATAAAAAAATATGAACAAGTCTTTCCTGTAATCTGTTCCATAAATTTACAATTAAAAACTAATTAAATTGATAAAAACACAATTGAAAACATTTGCAATAATTAATTTTTTTTAATCAAAAAATTTGGATGAAAAAATATTGTTTGCCAACATGAATCAGTTTCATAGACCATGACTAATTAATCATAATCATCAACTATAATCAATTAATAGAGTATCATTACATTAACAGAAAGTACTGTATTGAATACTAATAGCAATATTCAAAAATAAAGCTAAATGTTTTATTTTTTGATTATATAACTTTAGAGATATATTACAGGTTTTCAGTGTTGTATACTGGAGTGTTATATAAATCCACAATAATTTTATATAATTTAAAAATATTGAAATATCACAATTTTAGCAGAATTTTATCAAAATAAAATAATTATTAAATGCAAAAGCATTTCAAATCAAGATTTTATACAGTAAACAATAATAATTTATATGTAGTACTTTATTTAAAATGTAATGTAATAGAGTGCTTATCTTTATGATGATTATTTTACGTTATCAAATAAACTGGCTTTAGGTACTCAGCATGTTTAAAATACAAAATAAGGACACAATAAACAAATTTTATATCATTATTTATTGCATCTCTATTTTGTACATTATTAGATAATTTTTAAAATTGTATATATTTATTAGTTGTGAAAAATTATGTGAACAATAATTTTATTATATGATAACTAATCATTAAAATAAGAGATGCAAATATTGCATATAAATAATGTTTTAATATGAATATCAAATATACAAGTGGGCATTAAAATTTTCAGGAAAAATGTTTTCATATAGCATTATTATTTATTGAGGAAACATTACTTCCTCACTCATTATATAGATATTTTGTCTGATTAAATGCATTTTATTCCTTCCAATTGAATTTTGTAACATTGCCCAATAGAGCAATGTTACAAAATTCAATAGGAAGGAAAAGGAAATAATAATCATAATCTATTGAATATTCTCTAAACAAGTTAAGCAATTATACTGAAATATTGTGCTTTAATATTTATTCAAACAACAATTTATTTCTTTTATATTGTTGGATGTTAAAAATAGTTTTGATATATTAAAACAAACTGATAAACAAGATTTCAGAACTTTCCTAGCCTATATGCTATTAATAATTAACTTGTCAGAAATGCAGTTATTCTGGATTCTATAATCATGTGACTCTGCAAAAATTTTCTCATATTTAAATACTTGTATTAAATGAGATATGACTACACATGATTTATTTGTATATTTCGTTGAGCGGATTCAATTGATAACTAAATTTTACAGGAGTTTAAAATTTCCATATTGTAATATTGATAGTTATTTTGAAAATTTTTAATGTTTCAAAAAAATAGCTCCCCAACTTACATTAGACTTCAAATATATAATTGGACATTAAACAGCTTGTGACAATACTACATATGTCAAATTTACTTATATAAATTATTGCATTATTATTATGATAAAGTTAATGTACTTCATATACAACCTATCTAAAAGGTGAGAGAAAAATATAACTATCATAATATAATATACATATGCTATTTACAGCATATTACAATAATCATTTACAATATATGATAACTTTACTATTGACAGTTGACTATCAACAGCTATAGGGTTGTTTGGAAAGTAATTTTGCTTTTTCATGAAAACCAACAACAATTTTTTTGTATTATAATAAATATTTTATTCAATTATATAGTGACCATTTTGGTCCAACACATTTTTCCATCTTTCTGGTAGCAGGATGATTCCATGCTTGTAGAACTTTTGATCATAGCTTGCAAAAACTGAATCGAGTGATTTTTGACATCCTTATTTGAACTAAATGTTTTGTTGTTTAAAGAATTTTATAAAGACTGGAACAAGTAATAATCAGAGAGTGTCAGATTTGGTGAATATGGTGGGTGCAGTAACATATCCAATCCAAGCTGCAACAGCTTCTAGCAAGTCATCAAACTTATATGAAATCAGGCATTATCATGATGAAAAACTACACCTTTTCTGTTAATCAATTCTGGCCTCTTCTGTTTGATGGAATAACTCAATTTGTCCAATTAGTGGCAGTACACTTATGTATTAATTGTGGAATTGTCTGATAGAAGTTTAAAAAATAATAATTCTCTTGAAATCCCAACAGAGAGCATCACTTTTTTTTTACGAATATCTGCTTTCGAAGTGCTTTGAGCTGAACATTCTCTTCTGCTCCATGATTTCTTGTGTTCGACATTGTTGTAAACAATCCATTTTTCATCATCAGTTATGATTCACTTCAGAAACAGTCATTTTCTTGACATTTGAGCAGCAAATCATAGATGTCAATGCGATGGAGCAAACCTCTTTCCTTGAAAACATGTGGAACCCAAATATCAAGCCTTTGAAATGAAACAAAGTCATTTCATATGGTCACGAATGGTCGAATTTGACAAATTCAATCTCATAGCAATTTCTCGTGTTGTTATTCGGCAGTTTGCTTCAACCAATGCCTTTATTTTG
>WUQG02433877.1:0-37316 GCA_011317285.2 Androctonus mauritanicus | reverse complement strand
TGTAGATCAAGACCTGAGAGAATAAGATATAAATATGGGATCCCATTCCAGTTCTAAAGTCGTAAAAAAATATATGAATAAAACCAATAAAACAAATAAAAACAGATTTTTTTTCCACTAACAAGATTTTACAATTACTTTCATATCATGTTCGTTACATAAAATACCGAATTTTGGGGCCTGTTTGGGTCTGGCGTCCAGACCAAATGGCCCTGTTAGCTCCTCTATCTGGGTCTGATAGAGGTAGGTCATAAAACAAGTCAAAAGTCCGAGTATCAGAATTTTCGGCTCGTTTGAATTTTTGGTTTTATGTATTCAACTAGAGTTTGTTTGTTATTGTTGAAGTTGGTCATATTTTATCCCACGCTTTAACACTTAGTGCCATCTAGCGATATTTAAAAGTTATAGAACGGAAAGAAAATAAGAACACCGCAGAAGAATGAAAATAAATGGTTGATATAAAGACATAAATCATATTAACGCCGAGCAATATTATGCATTATAATCCTAAATAGATTTTAAATGATAAAGATACACATAGAAACACATAATCTGTATTTTATGAGTTATATAGTTACAAAAGCGATAATAATACAAAGTTTAAGATAAGAGTGGTATGTGAATTCAAAATTTAAAATCAGTTAAACATAGAAACATGATTTTTAAAAAATTTTACGTTTTAAGCTTTCAATTAAATGTTCAACAGATTTTATGTGAAAATTTTTCTTAAACGAAATTATAATTTTTCTGTTTATCTGCTTTCAGCCAAGGGATGCAAGGGAGCAATTACACCTTCTACAAATATTTGTACTAGGAATTAATCAGCGACTATTACTTATATAGTAGATTCGGTTGGTATAAACAAATCATATTCAATAAAATATATGACACATAATTTTGTATATTTTTGCATATTTGTGTATTTAACACACAATTTTTCGATATTTCTTAATTATTTTTAGTTGCACTCCCTTGCTAGATTTCTGGTTACTCCACTGCATATAATTCTTCTATTTTCTTATTTCCCCCACTTTTATGTGCAATTAAACATAGATAATTAATAAATTAATTTATAAATGCACATTCCTTATTATTTCTGTTCCCTATAAGAACCAATACGAGAAATTAAAAAAACAAAAAGAGAGAAAGAAATGAACACTTAGAGCTACTGTTTAATTCACTGAAGATAACGTTACAAAGATTAAAAACAATTCAGAAAAATAAACAAATTACATTCACTGGAGAGATTGGTATAAAATTTGATCTCTCAAGTGTTTAGTGACGCATATAATGAGAAAATTAAACCGAATTAATACCCGCGCGTAAAATAATCGCCAAAAACCACCTCTATCTATAAATAGAAACAGTAAAAAAAATTAATATTATTATTATTATTATTAACAATTCAAGGACGGTTAACCATTTTTCTTCTCCTAAATCGCATCACTTACCAAAAAAAAAAAAAAAAAAAATTAATATTATTTTTTTAAATTTTATGTTTCGGAGAACGAGCGGAAATCGGATAATTTTCTTACATATGACGTTCGACATTCCAAACGTCGATAACGAAGAGTAAACGATATTTAAACAGTTTGTCGAAAGTTTTACTTCGTCCTTCTTTGTTTTAGATGTACACCACGTGACTCCATCACCACCAGCACCACACGACGCTTGTCAGATGAGTTGCACTTGGAGATGCTGAGCTGGCACGGAAAGATCATAACCAGCATTACGATCGCCGAAAACTTGTATAAATCTGGTGAGTGAAAACCTTTTATACTATATTTATAAAAACTTTTATGTATATTATTATAATTATAATAATATATATGACATAAATCAGAATGACTACCGGATTTCTAAGAACCGTTTTTTTTTTCTTCTCTTTCGTTGAGTAGCATCGTTTAAAGAGTAAACAACTAATTAACGTTATGGATGGTTTCTCGACGAGATTTATACTTTCGAAAACATTTTCACTTATCGTCGCTTTAATGTTGATACGTGATTTATGTTTAACACGATTTAAACTGTGTAAAGTAACCTCTACAAGTGACATTTCCGGCTTAATGCCGGAGGTTTAACTTCAATTAAACATGCTTATAACCATAAAAGATGGTTATATATATAACTTTGAAAAGTAAGAAAACGTGTTTACACCAAAACGTACGTATTTAATTACCGGAAGTTCTTTTAAAACGTTAACTCGGATTATTTAAATCGAAAACTGGATATTTTTATGTTGGGAAAATGGTAACAATAGTATTAACAAACATGTGCAAACAATGCAATCCTCTGTACAAATTGCAGGACGTGTGGTCGCCGTGATCGATAGCATCCCCTCAAAGTCATAAAATTCCCCCATCTCTTCTTCCCTTTCCCACAACGTCACACGATACCACATCAATAAACTCGGGAGGTTATAGATAAAATATTTAACTGCAATCGATTTTTGGAAGCAAGGATAATTTGTTCTGAAACATAAATGTTCAATTTAACTCACAGAAACCACGTGCTTTCATCTGTCACGCTTTGGAAGGGAACTTGGTAGCACGTGTTCGCTTTTCACGCACTTTACGTCTACTCTGTAAGACCAAATCGTTTCGATTTTAATCGATTTCGATCTTCTCCGTCGGAATTTAATCAGTTAAAAGCATTTATTTTTTTTTTTATTAGTTTTAAGACGTCCGACAATTTTTTTAATCGATAAAATCGTGTAAGATTTAGTTATAAGGATGTAGATCTTGTAAACTTGTAATTAAAACCATTGCGGTGTCTGTGTTTTCGAAACATGCAAAAATAAACATATGTGCTGCCTAAGCATTAATTGCTACTAGACCGTTTCTCAGAAAAGTCGGTTTGTCTGTAAAGGAACAGTAATCGGAGATGAGGAAGGTTTCCAATCGGTTTGCAAATATGTTAGGAATTTCGAGAGGTCAGAAATGTCACTTTAAAAGTTGCAACTTTTTTTGCTTAATTAAATAATTGTCGTTACGCAAGTTCGGAACAGTTTTTTTCTTCTTTATGCGAGGGTGCGCTCACATGTGCCACACGTGCGTCCAAACACAATCAATTTTACCAGCTGACTTACCTCCCACAGATTTTGGTGACATCTGTTAAAACTGAGAAGCTGCAACTGGCCCTATCCGCGTCTCAAGGTCAAAAAATAGGAAAAAAAAAAAAAAATATATATATATATATATAAAATAGGGAAAATTTACTGTTATATTTTTATAACTTTCGCATACTTTACGAGGTTCATTTACCTCCATAAAACAAAAATGATTCAGTGTTTGTTACTTGATACGATCCACTCGACGGCATTTCTTTCCAACGAAAGTAAAAATTGTTTATAAAATTATAAACAATGTTTATAGATTACAAAACGTTTGATAATCCTCTTATGGGAATTATTCTTTTACAACCGCATCTGTAAAGTCAGTTTTAGTAAACGTTAATTATAGAAAACTATCTGCGAAGTGTTAAAAGATTTCTTCTGGTAGAGTTAATTTTGTTAGCGCCCAATATATATACCGTATATTTCTAAAAATGTAACAAATATTTAACTTTTTTTAAAGGAAAATATATGTAAAAGGGTAAACTAAATTCGGCTGGCGTGAAGTCATATCCTGTATAAAGATGGATGATAGAGTGCAAGTGGTGCAACGGATAAGAATAACACGCAATTGTTTATACCCAAGTGGGATTTTTCACATGAGTATTCATTCTCGACCTGTTGACCTGTTTGCTTAAGATGTCAGTTGAATGCTTTATTGATAAATTTTTTTTCGAGTAAAAAACAGCACTTCATAAATATTTAATTTTATCCTGTTAACTGTTTACTTCGTGGATATTTTGTTAAACTCTTAACAATTTTTTTTTTCGCTTTTTTATGAAAGGAAAGAGAAAATAATCAACATAAAAGGATTTTAAATGATTACACAGGACATAAAATGCGTTGTACTGCGATAAATTACAGTATATTAAACGCGCGCCTATAAATTTACATTAAAACGATCTGTCATGTTGGTTTTTATATCAACTTAAACTCTTCATTATCGAAATTCATAACAACGGGTCAACCACATCACATCATTTAATCATTTTTACATAATACAACATTGTTACAGATATTGATAAAAATCATATCGTTGTATATAATTTACAAAATTTTAGTTAGTATTTTCATAATTATACCTTTATTTGAAAGTACACAGCGGTAATACTATATAAACTTTACAAAATAATGGTTAGTTACAACAATATTGAATAGAAACTGTTTTAAAATATGCCAAAAAATGTGCAAATTAATAACAATACTGTAAGTCCTAACAATTATTTTTATAAAAATGTAGATTACAACAATCGCATTTTGAGCATTGTTGTAATTAACAATTTTACAATCGATTCTTATAAATATTTTAACAGTCATTTATAAATATGTCGATTATAATAATAATAATTCCAAAAAATATGCAAATTAATAACAATTTTGTAATTCATAACAATTATTTTTATAAATATGTTGATTACAACAATCGTATTTTGAACATTGTTGCAAATTAATAACAATACTGTAAATCCTAACAATTATTTTTATAAAAATGTAGATTACAGCAATCGTATTTTGAGCATTGTTGTAATTAACAATTTTACAATCGATTCTTACAAATATTTTAACAGTCATTTATAAATATGTCGATTACAATAGTCATAATTTAAGCATTGTTGTAATAAAAAAATATATTTTAATCCTTATTATCATTGTAAACAACACGTAACAATGAAAGAAAATTATGTTCTGTTTCAACAGCGCGAAAAAAAACACGAGTATTGTTAATTTTAATACGTAACAATGGTTATTAAATTATTTAATAATTGTTTAGAAATATTTTAATTATTATTACTGCTTCGATTATTCTTTCATGCAAACATAAATAATCTTTATTGTAAAATACGGTAGTTTTTATCAGCATCCAAGTTTTATATTAAAATTAATTACAGTACAAAAAAAAAAAAAATTGTGTTTGTTAAAAAATTAGGTACGGAAGGAATAGTCTTAAAAAATATTACTATTAATATTATTAGAAGAGGAAAGATTCATAATTAAGAAAATATTTACTTCAAGGTCTCCGAACCCAAAAGGAAGCAAAAATGAAACAAGGAAACGGAAATTGAGGGGAGTGTTATGCATTAATATTCGTAGGATGTACTATTTGGTTTGTTACATAAAAATATTAAAAGATTTATTTCCCTTTAGGATAGGCTTATCTGTTTAATACACTTTAGAAAAATTATATTTTAAAACACTAATTATATTGGTCATTTTTTTTTATTTTTAATTATAAATAGCGTAAAAATTCATTAAGAGCTTTTATTGTTTGCTTTATTTAAGGTTTAAAAAATGATATCTTTGATGGTCCTGATTGCGCTCTTATCTTCAGGAGGATCTTTATCATCTGATCCCTTCAAGTATCGCCCTGAAATATTCTTCGACAATGGGGTGCTACCAGAAAACGTGGAAGTGAAAGTTTACATATTTCGCGAAGAAATTAAGAGGTTTGTTAACTAAAAACAAACTTAATTAAGTTTTTCCTTTAAATATCATTATTTTTAGTGTTTATCAGACAAAAACTAATTCCTTGTTTTACTTATTTTATTTTTAGAAGAGTCTGTCATTAAGACAGTAAAAGCCAATCCAGATGTTCTAAGTTAACTAAACAGGGATCTTAATCACCTTGTTCGGAAATTCTATCACCGTGTTTGTCTCGAAATAGTTTTATTTTTCAATAACTGAAGAAATTCGGAATTTGAAAAAAAATGTTCTTCGCTTATTCTATTTTAAAAATGAACGTAAAAGCTGTATAAAAGTTTGCTAAAATAAGTGTGCCAAGTACCAGAAAAACCTCAAAAAGTCGAAGAGAGATAAACATAAATGCCTCCGTTCAGCGTTCCAGTTTCGGTGATTCGTTACGAGTCACACCTGACATTTTTGACACATCCGATTCAAAATGGCGTAAAAATCTGTCAACTTTTATTTAACCGGTTAAGTTTACGATTGTTAAGCTTCGCTGATAAACTCCCGGGTTGAAAACTTGGTTGATAAACTTTCTAATTGTTTTGTCTGAACCAACAAAATATCTTGTCATCGTACCAAAAATTGAACCAAAATACAAATAACGAAGCAGACAGCCTGGCTCGGAACTGGGACATTCCATCCATCTTACAATCGTTCTTCTGGAAACAGTTAATGGATGGAGAGGAATATTTAGAATCGTAACCCTGACATAAATGACAGACTGTATATATTGTTAGGTATCAGCACAATTTTGCCCGTTTAACGCGTTAATTATTTAAAATCCGCCATATTCCATCTATACTTGGCATCGATGAAAGATTTTTAAACTCATTTTATTATTTCATTCTTCGGTTTGCGCTTTGCAGAAAATCTAAATAGAACGATTATGTAACAATTCTAATTTAGTTCACGTAGATTTATATATTTTGGTCTTAATATTTAGGTCATTCATTTTAGTTTGCGAAGGTAGTTAAATAAATTCAGGTGATACATCGTCCTTGAAATTACTACTTTTTTTTTCTAATTTCAGAATCTTCGTATTAATAGAAAAAGAGCAGAAACCCATGTTCCTGACTGTCACCCCTTGTTCGTTTCCAATTGAATGGAGATTATTTCTGAGAAGTTTTCCAGGAGAAGTAGCTAGAACAGAAACAGGTTGGAATTTTTTTTTTAATATTAAAATATTAAATTTCTTCTTAATCTTTCATCTCTCGAGATATTTTGTTCATAAATAGATTTTTTTTTCCACATATAACACAGTATACCTTGATTCTAGTAAACATCAAAGCTCACTTTTCACTTTCTGAATCCATTTACATTGATACTTTTGAATAAAATATTTAATAATGGTTGACACTTAACTATCTTTCTATTATTCTGTTGAAATTCATAAATTGAAATTAATTTATGATAATCAACAGCAAAAGCAATTCGATTAAACAAAAAAATTAAGAATATTACAAGATGGTTACTGTGTGTTGAACAATTTATTTGATTTTCGTAATTTATTATAGTACTAGAATATCAAGTACTGAGTTTATGGCAATTTGTGAGAATATATCGCTACTGAAGTATCATAGAAAACTGTTGATTCTCAACTGGCAATTATTAACATAATTGTCTTTCCCGTCAAGTTAAGTCCTTTCGGAGATTAAGATAGATTACAAATACTTCCTTTATATACGTTTATAAGAGCGATGAGAGCTTTCATAATAAATGTATAAATCAGTAAGTTAAAATTAATGCAGTGGATCAGAGATCAAGTACTTCTCAAGTGGAAGACTGAGAAATTAATGTGAAAATAATATCGCGTGTTAATTCTCGTTTGAACTGCAAAATAAGAATGTTGTGCATACTACATGCAAGTATATAGAACTGTAGGCAAAAATTATATGTGGGAATAGTGTATAATTATGTATTTTATACGGATTTTCTTTCCCGAAGAATCAAGTATTGTTTTGCCGAAGCACGACGTCTCCCATTACACAGTGACTCCGCCTTTCAGTGGACATTCTGAAATGTTTTGACAGCTGCTAGTATTTGGATTAGGTGATTGTTACCGAATTTGGCATGCATGATATTTTACTTTTATCTCTGGTATTAGGTGCGAGTTCGGAATTTTTCATTCTATCAGTTCGCTTTATTTACATAGATAACGATTTGTTTTTATCTCATTAATTTGTATATATATATTTTTTTAATGCCGAGCGTGTAAAAAATCTTTCGGAATTATTTTTTAAAAAATGAAAATTCCTTGGAAAGGCAATTGCAAGACTGATATTTTGTCCTAGTTGCAGTTATTCGCATGTAACATGAGAAGCTCGACATTGGAAGCCTAGATATCATTGATGTGTCACATAAAATAACTGTTAAAAAAAGAGAATTTTTAAAAATAAATATATGAATATTTTTACGAAATTTTCTTATGAAATATATTTTATCTTATTAGTTTTTAATAATAATGAAATAGTTTTTCTTGGAGGTTTCATATAGAAGTAAAACCATTAAATTATCTCGCCATCTGTTGTTTATTCCACTAACTGATGTTTAATCTTTGACATTTTATGATGCAAAAGTTATATAATTATATAATATCAATTAATAAAAGTTTATAAATTTATAAAATATTAATTTTAATTAAAGTAGACTTTCCAAGTGAATAACTTTATTTATTTTGTGATACTGGCGCCATCTCGTGTATAAAATTGAACATACTACTAAAATTTTTTAAAAATTTATTTGAAATATTTTATAATAATTTAAATATGTTTTAATAATTTTTACTTTAATTTTTCAGATATATTAAATAACAACATACCTGTAAGTCATCCTTCCATTTACTATGGACAGAAAAGACAGACATATGCAACACTTCAAGCTCCTTCGGGATTATATATGTTGGAAATTAACGCTAAAGTTCGTGATACTAGCGCATTAGTATATTTATCGACTAACAACATAACAAATATTTATCCGAAATTACCTACAAACCCAACTTTGGAAGTGTTAAAAGTTCGAAGAAATCGTATATTATTATCATGGCTTCCTAGTCCTTCAGAAGCTGAAGGAAGGAAAATTGAATATTGTATAGCTGTAAATCCAAGAGTTAATTATCCGACTCTCTGTGCATTAAATTCTGATTTGGCGGGTGATTATCCTGATCCTCTTCCACCTTCTACTGGTTTTGGTTTCTGGTGGGAAAGAGGTGCAAAAAAGCGATTGATGACCAAAACTAAAGAAATAAAAAAGAATATAGATTTGAAAAACGACATCACTTATACCTGCACTGGGAGAAAGACGTGGCATATGGTGCAAAATTTGGACGAAGGCCGCACGTATTACTTTGACGTCTTTGCTATAGATTCTACTACTAATGTTAGTTCTTCTTACATTGGCATTGGTGTTGCTACCAAAAGCTCGAATTCTGGTAAACTCAAAGAAAATACTCTAATTACAGTGTATTTAAACGAATCGAATGGATATAGTATAACTTTTGAGTATGCAACTATAAACACGCTGCAAGCAATATGGTGTTTCGTGCAGTCTTGTTTCGGTCCGGGTCCTATTAATGTTACGCTCTTTTCAGACACTCAAAAAGTTTTTTCCGTAGACGTAATGGACATGCATACCATAATAGTGCACGACTTGCCGAACAGCACCTTGCATCTCACGCTTTCATCTAAAATCAGGCAACCTCGAAGAGTACGACTCTGGCTAAGTAGAAAGTATCACAAGTATCCATTTCCGACATTGCCCAACGATAAAAGGGTGCAGGTTTTCGATACTCTAACGACGTGCGAATCTGTAACGTTATCATGGAAGACGACAAACGACGAAAAGGTTCGATATTGCATCTATATGCAATCGGATAAGAGTAAATATTTTAGATATTTCGCTAAGCCCGAAGACATATGCAACAAACCTATTGAAAATGCCATAAGTAAGGGTAAACAAAAAATTTTATGCAGGAGATATCATCGGTTTAGCAGATATCGCTTTAATAATGTTATTCTTCAGGAAATTAAAGGTTTGGAACCAGCAACTACTTATGTATTCGAGATACAGGTGACGAAATTTCGTGGTAGAACCCTTACCTACGAACAAGTATGGGTTACTACCAGAAAAAATTGTACCAATAGCTACAGGTGATTGACTTCCGATCTAATTGATGTTTCTTAATCTCAGGGATTACCGCAGATCGTTCGTAAATGGTAAGCCACGTTTTTATAATGGAAACAGTAATTAAAACGCGATCTAGTCAAGGATGAAATGTGCCAGCAATCAGACCGAAAATATCATCATATATAAAACAGTATTTTTATCACCAAAATTTTAATAATCGACTATTACAAGCTATATATTTTATTTGTATTTATAACTGAGGAACGAATTTTAGAATTTTTTTTTTTTAATCTCTAGTACCACACACCTGATAAGATTGTCCCGATTTATGTACAAATACCCGTGCTTATATCACTCCATTAGAAAGCATTGTATAGCCATTTATATTATGTAGGCTTTCTTGTACAGTATCTGTAATTTTCCTTCAATAAATTTTAATTATATATTCATATTTCAAAACGAAGTTTTTCAATGATTACTTTTTATGAAACGAGATGGCGCCATGCATAATTATGACAACTTTATCAATTTATTTTTTAAATTTAAAAATATATTATTAATGTTTATTAATTACAATTAATAAATATAATTTTAAAAATTAAATATGAAAATAAATAAAAATATAATTTGTACTGAAAGAGATAGAGGGCGCATTCATATTTTTAATCTTTAGAACGAATGTCATGTTGTAGGATTGTAGAAAAGCTGCAGACAAGATGAAAATAATCCTTACAAAAGTATGACAGTTGAGAAGAGAAGACGTTAGCTTCGGTTTAAATTTATACAATATTTAATGCTAATAATTGTAAGAAATAGTGTTATAAACATTTGCCGCTCATTTCGCCAAGGTTGTATCGGTCAACATATCCATCCACCCACCGGTCAACTGTCTTATAAGGACAATGTGGGTGAACTGATTTACAAACGAAATAGGTCAGGGATCTAGTTATGAGGACAACTGGATTGTTTCCAAATTACTCACGAAGTTTCTCACATAAAGAATATTATTTTTTGTAATAAAATAATTGGTGTACAATGGTCACGGATTTATTAAGAAGCCATTCAAAGTCAAGGACGGCACCCAATGGTGAAAGTGTACATGCACTATTGACCATTTGTTGCTTTCTGAATACTTTTGAGAGTAAACGACCCTTAACAACATCCTTAGAAAGTTCATTCATTTGGAAATACTTTGAGAAATCACACTTATGAGACTAATATCGTTTATTGTAAATCATTTGCATGTGTGGAAGAAAAACAGCGTGCAGAACAGGCATAGAAAAAAAGAAAGAGCGCTGGTAGCCCGAATTTTTTATAGGCGAAAAAATGATGTTTACCATCATCATCATTACGTAATTCGTGTTATTTGTGGAAGAAAGTCACATTGAATTGCTCTTTTTTTTCTATACTATCGCTTTCTTTCGAGTCATGTGACTATAGTAGACGTATTTTTCTCCAAGGTGAAAGTTGAACGAACCTGAATGCTACAAGCCAAATAAGGTTCTTTATTAAAACACATTTAAATGCAAACAATTTTTGCAGTTTTTATAATTCGCGTTTTTATTAAAAAATTAATTAAATCGGCTACGTCACTGTTTTTTGTCATTTGTGTCATAATAATGACTTATTACGATCCATTATTATTCCGTATCATATCCTGATGACTTAATATAATTCGTGATTCGTAAGAAATATTGAGAGATTTGCAAAAGACGAAAAAATGCAGCGTAACTAGTTTCAAAACGTAAAAAAATAAAATATTTGCAAATATAATAAAATTGCTAAACTTAGCCATTTTTTTCCCTCCATGTATAAGAATTTTTTTTAATAATTTACTAGCTTTTTTTTTGTTTAATTATCTGACTAATCACGGTGATTTTATATTTAATTTTTATCGCAATCACGCGATTCGTAAGTATACTAGAACAGTAAGTATCCGGGACAAGTTCGGAATGAGTAAAAATCGCATTAATTTAAACTGGAAATAATTTTAAAAATTCGGAAATTTTTACAAAAATAATAATAATAGAGGATTTAATCCACGACAATTGCAATTCATCCGAAAAAAACAGAACTCAGCTAACTGGACAGGTGTAGCCTGCAGGTAAAAGAAGACTTGCAAAACCAGTTTCTTTCAGGCAGTTGCTTGGCTAGCTAGAGTCTTGCAGAGACAATCACCAACCATACATGGTCGAATGTCGATTTTAGTTTGATGCCAATGATGTGCTTGGATATGTGATGTGTTGCACATTAAGTTTTTAAAGGATAATGAAACGTCTCCGGATTAAAAACTTGGTGATTTTCGGTGCTTTGTTTCTTGCCACGCGTCTTGCCAATGCTCAGGTATGTCCGATATCTGTATATATTTTCTTTTGTTACACGTTTTACATCTGAATCGTCGATAGTTTCCTCATTTAAAGTTATTTTTTATATTCATTTAATCAAAGTTTGGCTACTTAATAAATAAAATCTTAAATTCTGTAAATATAATAAATGAAATTGATACTAAATCTATATGTTTGCTTCTTTTGCTGCATTTATGATGAGATTCGTCACGAATTTCAGACAAATTTTCTTATAAAGATTTCATTCTGTTGCTATACCTTTTTTACATCTAAATCTACAGGTAATTTTCTTGATTAAAGTGAGTATTATGTTCGTTTAACGAACATTCGACTATCTAAAATGTTTCTGTTTCATACAAAACTTAAAATTTAGTATCTTTACTAAATGTAACGATGCCATTAAACAAACTGATATCTTTTCTTCCTTTGATGCATTTATGATATTTTTTTTTCATTTTATATCAATTTTCGCTTAAATATTTCATTCAAACCGATATCATGTATGCCAAACTCGCTAGAAATTTCGACATACCTGATATCTGTCCTTGTATTAATGCATTCCGATGTGTACAAAGTCTAAATCATTGGCTAGAAAAACTGGACTTTATTGTAAAAATTTCAACCAAATTTTCTGACGAACCGATATTAATAATTATAAATTAACGCACGAAAAAACTACCCGTTTCTACATTTAACTGGCGAAAAATCCTCCAATTTTTCGGAATAAATCAATAAAAAAAAATAAAAATACTTTTTACTCCATAAAACTAACAAAATTTTATTTTTCGTACAGGATAACGATCTTCTAAGATGTCCAGAAGGTGAGTTAAATTTAATAATAAATATATTTTCACATTTAAAATAAATATTATATATGTCCTTTTTTCGACACGAATTCTGGTTAATTAAAGTAAAAACGTTAGTAGAAGTTTAATTGTATGAGAAATTTTTAATATGACCTGTCGGGACAGGGTCGAACTCGTCTCACGAACCAGGAAAAGTCATCAAGTAGCGTTATTTTGTCACGGGTGAATGACCTTAGGTGTGTTAATAGCAATGAAAATCTATATAGGGGGTTTACAGTTTCTGCCTAACGAATTGGACCAACCGTTACGTTTCGAAATAATTAATTTAGATGGATCACGCGGAAGAATCAATGATTATAACCTCACCGAGACAAACCTGCTTTAACATCTTAAAGTTAAGGATTAAACACCTGATGCCAAGTAATATCATCGTCACCTTTACTCAACTTTGGTCTCTGTCGTGCGTCGTCTACACGCGACCATGTTTAACTTTCGTTATTATCGATGTACATCTTTATAATTTAATAAAATTATCTTTTATAACAAAAATTTTCTATTTCTAAAAGATTATTCTTGGAATAAAATTGTTCAAATCCACAAAAAAGTGTATTGCGACTGAAAAAGCTTGATGTCCTTACATATTGTAGCTACTCTGGAATCAGTTTTAAAAAGTAAAAAATTCTTGTTTGGTTACAAAATATTAATATTTAATGGCGTTTAAACGGTTCCTAACGAGTGATTTTTATACTTAACGCATATTAGTATCAGGTACAGCAATGTTTTCACATTCTCAAAGCGTGTTTTTTTTTTCCTGGAATGATTTAACCTTGGTTTTCCTTAGCGATTTTTATAGATCTAACGTAAGTTAATGAGAATTTAAATGTAAATATATGATGGCATGCATGTTATTTTAGTATGTTATACTAAAACGCGTATAAATTTGTATACATCTATATAATTTTGATTAAACTATAATGTTTTACTTCAAACATTAAAAATGGCAAATTTTAGTAGGAAAATTGGGTCTCGGATCATTTTCGAGTTCCAATTTTCTCTTCTCATCGTTCGTTTTCACTCCTTCCCCATTACAAAAAGTTGACCAATATTCAATCAGACATGTGAGAAAAAACGTTTTTATTTCTTCCTCCTAATTGCTTTTGTTATGCTTCAGAAGTAAACAAGTTTTTTTATTTTACGTGATTTATCATCTCATAGATTTTTTTTTCCATTCTTTTCTTAAAAAGACAATCTGACACTTTCCTATTAACCAAATTTTTTTTCCTTCCCATGTCAACTCTTCAATCCACAATTATCGAAAGTCTAACAGATTTTACTTCCTTTCTGTTCAGTCTTCGTACAGTTAGTTGCTTTTTTCTTCTGCAACATATACAACAGGAACAAGACATTATAATTATTCTAATTGGAAAACCTTTCAACTTTTTCATTACCGGAACAATTATTCAATTAGACGAATGATATAAATGTCATGAAGTGTTAGTTCATTCTTTTTAAAATTAAAAAAGTTCAAAATAAATTTAATTTTTCGAATTTCACAATAAATTCGTCTATATATAGATGTTTAAAAATATCTGACCACATAACTTTTCACATAAAAACTGACTTTACTTAACAACATATTTTTATAAACGCCCAAACTCAACATATACTTATCACAGCCTACTCATAAACGAACCAAGAACTAGATCAAAGCACTAGGAAATTTAGGTCCTAGTACTTTGATCTGGTTCCTAACAGTAATGATGATAAATTGCATCGCATGCTTTTGTCTAGTGTGATATAAAATAAAAAGGCAAATTTTGATCTAAAATTATTCACTTCGAATAATACTCGTATACAGTAACCATTTACACTGTTTTAAAATTAATTAACAGTACTTGTGGATAAGAATAGTAGAAAATTTGAGTATTGCATAGACATTTAGATTCACGGTTCAGTGAATCAAGGATATAAACGATCCATTGTAAAAGGTTCGTTTATTATTTAACCTCAGGAGCAAGCATTGTTTTATTCTCTGCATAAATCTATGCTGTGGATACTCGTAAGCCATGTGCTTTGTGGATATTTAATCTCTTAAAAGATTAATTTTATATTTTATAATATAAAAATTATTTCACATAAAATCATAGTGGATATCTCTAATGAAATTCCGAGAAGGATTCTATGTTCTAATCTCATTTTAACTGTGAAATGAGATTAGTTACAACCGAAACCGCTTTGAAACTAATCTCTTAACCAATTTGCAGTACTTTAACGTGAGATTGATAACAATTATATCAATTATGGTACCATAACTTTGAACTATTCAATCTTTTAGTTTAATCTTAGAAGTTTGAATAGATCAAAGTTTTACCACGGATTACTTATAACTAATCCGTGGTTTTACCCTGAGGTGCGTTTTGTTGGTTAAACTGAAAATCCATTAACGCTTTGTTCGAAAACTGTGAAAACATCTGTGAAACATCAGGAATTCTGTAGAAACTCGTGAGAAAGTTGTTCACATAGCAGACCATCGATTAACAATTGATAATAGCTAAACCGAGTAGTATTTTGAGGCTGCTGTTTAATTAAATTTTAATGTTTAATAGGCACGTTTAATCACCGTTTTTGCGAATAAAGTGGTAGAAATAAGCGCGAAATATTAATTTTTTATTTATTTACGCATATAACTTCACGTGTTTATAAAAAAAACGTGTACTGCATTCGAATTTCGCCGTTAATATATTTTATAACCATTGTGTATTTTAAAAACTAAGTTATTTTTGAATTTAAAGCATTTTGATCATCACAAAACCAAAAAAAGAATTAGAAGTAGCGCTTCTTCATTGCAAAAAAAAGAAAAAAAACGTGAGAAACATAAAACATTCAAACAATTCAATTATAAGAATAATTACAACACTTTCATACCCTTTAGTTAAGCTTTCATTTCTGGATACTTGTCCATGAGTCTATTGTCTCAAAACCAATTATTTTCACCGATTTTTCCGAAACAATCGGCTTTTTTACATACTCGGGCCACAATAAGAAAAACAATTTTTTATTCTTTATGACACTACCAGGAATTAGAGTATGAACGACAAAACTCCATTGTAACACTTCATCAAGTATAAGAAAGCAATAATTGCTTACTTACTCTACTTTGTATACGAAAAACAAAATGTCAGCATTATATCGAACATGTTCTATAATAAGTATGACTTTTTTTTTATCATTAAATGCATAAAAATAATAGGTCACGGACTGCTATTTGTTATAATAATTCTCAAAACTTCCCTATAACTTTAAAAATATTTATTGGATCAAACAAATTTTTGTTTTTTGTTTAATTATAGACTGGTCTAGGAATGGTATTCGATGTTACAGATACTTCAATCTTCGTCATTCATGGAAGAGAGCTGCCGAAATCTGCCGCAGGTAAAAATTTTATATATGTATATAATATTTTTCATGGAAGAATTCGCCAGGAAACGAGGTTCATTGGGTCATAAACATGCTGCCACTTATGACCTAATGAACCTCATCTCCATTATTGTGGCTCATTGCATAACTTAATTATCTTCAATGCTAGCAAATTATTTAGTGATTTATGTGGTATTCTTAAAAGCTATAATCATGGCGATTGAATGTAAAATTGCAGATTTTTTTTAGTTATGGTTAAAGATGATAAATATTATTAAAATAAATAATTGAATAATTCTTTTAGTTTTTTAAGGACATTTCTTAGAGGATCTTTCAGTAAAATTAACTGAAACCATATATTAGCCACTTTGGGAGGAATACTTGGCATAACCTTCGACCTACGCCACTATCTCTATTCAAATCGAAACAGGAGGGGTTGAAGATAAAATAAGGCGTTTACTGGTTTAACTAGAAAACAATTCGTGACTTTAACAAACAATAAAGCTCCGGGATAACCTTATAATTAACCACAGACGAAACCAACCTAGATATAAGAAAAAAAAAGATGAGGAAAGTTATGGCTTTCTATACAGTTCACTCCCGTTTTCTACACATTGCCGCTTTAAAGTAGCAAAACCGTTTAAAACTTTCCGATGATAGATTTTATAGACTGTTATCTTATCTAACTGTTGATATATGTATAAATTGTCGAAACACATCAATCAGTTTAAGAGTTAGAGCGCTTCAAACGTTTCGGGTCATGTTCTCAGAGATTAACCAGACTAGCGATATAAAAAAAAAATGGTTTTATGTTGCCGAAAATCGTTAATTTTGGGTACAATATTGCGGACACAACATTCTTGTCGATGGAATTAGGAAGAGTGTCTACACAGTGCCCTTGGCAAATTCCGACTAGTTTTGTACGCCGTATTAATTACTCTGAGTTAATAACCTCGAGCCGAATGTTTGAATGATATGTTTACGTTCTTTGTTTTCTATCTCGTCTACTCTTCTAATAATGACTCGACAGAATTTTATTCTCGGCACAGGAATTTTTGCATGCAGCGTACCTTATCGAACGACAATGCAACAATTTACAATCGTCTATTTGTGTGTTTGTTCCATAATGTATTTTTACTGATGAGTTATTTTTGTTAATGAGTGATTTCGCAATCGGTTACGCACGAAATGTTTTACCCGAACCGAACTCGAGTTGCAAATAAACTTTTCTATACTATTTTTGCTTTCTGAACTTTCTTTTTATAGAATAGTAGAATTTATATAGTCTCCTCAACTTATTAAGGACCCTTATAGGCTTTTTAATGAGTGACGGAACACTGAACTCGATTCGAAGGATTGACGTCATTTCCTGAACTTTTCTAGTAGTAGTAAAGTCTCAATGAGTGGAAAATGGACCATCAAGAAAAGATATCAAGATCGTGAAGGGCGTGTCACAATATATTTTTTAACTGGATTCATCTTTATAATGGGCCTACGCTTATTCCGATATGAGTTCCTGCCCTATTTAACGATGCAAGAAACAATAGGGTGACACCTTAATCTAGCTACTTTTCATCGAAATTTTTCTTTTTATAAAAAATCACCAGTTTAGTTAAGTTTTCATTAATTCTGTTGCTCAATTTTACTTCTTTAAGAAAGGCATAAAAATCGACCATTCCTGCGTGATTTATATCATTTTATAACAAAAATATTTTATCTTGCGTAAGAAAAAAATAACACAAAATCCTTCCGATTTATGAAGAGTTAATGTTGCGCAACACAATGCACTTCTATTATCTTAAACTGTCGTGAACTTCCTGCAGATAATATCTTTCCCTTCTATTTTTATAAGTCATATCTTTTTCTCTCCTACGCCGACTCTCTTATTGAAACCGCACTGCAATCTAGGAGATATTTTTAATAGTATTTTTTTTTTTTACGTACAAAAATATTCGTTCCATAAATCTTATCTGGTGGCATATTAATTCGTTATATCAATTATAATAATCGGTACAATTATTTTACTAAAAAATTATAAAACAAACAGTGGATAATTAGTTAAGTGATGTGTAATATAGTGAAACGTTTTCGTGATAGCGCTTCCAGGACGGCAACGATAAAGAGAAAAAATTAAAAAAAAAATAGATTAAAAATTAAACTTAAATCACCTGGAAATTAAAATTTTTATTCTTACAGAAATTATACGCCTTTAAATACATTTATTATAAACACTATAATTTTGATCGTTTCCTGATTGTGGTAAGAAGAAAAATCGAATTTTCTTCCTGTAGATTGGCATTCGACGTGCTTATCCGATCACTTCCTTGTGAGATTGACAGAATAAATTGTCAAAGTTCTAATGTTGTATAGAAATTTCCTTTTATGACATCATTTATATCGTAGGAGGACGAACTGGTAGTGGAGTAAATCAGTCACCTCACACCTACGTGCTATGGGTCACGATCCTTTTGACTAATGTCACATCCGCTTCGAACTTGATTAAGATTACGACTACTGAACTAAAATTATCTGTACTTTATTCAAGAATTCTAAGAAATCCCAGTTAAAAACACTTCATAACGTAATCACGAAACATCGATTATTCAAACCGGAAGAGTTGCACCCTCATAGTTAACATTCCTTTAATTCTTCCAGTTAAAAAAAAAATGCAGTCGTGATTATCGTGAACTACAGATTTTTCTATAACTATATTTAGAATACTTCTATGAGAAAAAACATTTTATAAAGTTAATAAAATAAAATTTATGGGTGTAATTTATTGTCAAAACACGTTAGTGCGCTCACTATTAATTTAAAGGCAATGCTAGGTTAGCACAATTAATTTTTTAAGTTAGAAGTCTCGAAACTTTGTTACTCGGATTAAAAATCGATCTTTACATGTCAGGGACTTTTTTATATTTAGTACAAGGTTCAAAATCTAAAATTTCACATCTTATCTTTCTGACGCGTATGCCTTGAATACTAAAGGCAAAAATATGAAGGAATGCTGAATACAAAATCAGAAGAAAGGAAATCAGACTTTAAAATCTCCTAAAAATCGTTCTCTCTACACGGCATTTTATACGTTTTTCTAGCGTGATACTTTGCAATTAATGTCGCATAGGATGTATAATCTAATTAAGAATAAGGCCAGCTTAAAGGAAATATTGCAATCTAGATAAATTGAGATAAAACTTACTCAATTTCGAAAACAAAAAAAATTCTGAGTGCGATTATCCGAGTAAAATTACCGTAACACTATATATTCGTTGTCCTTAAAAAAATAATAATTTATAAGAACAAGTTTTCATTGTTTACCTTGAATGAATCAGCTTAAAAATCTATGAAAACTACTGCAAATTTGCCCTTCAAAAATGGAGCGTAGATAAAACTTCTGGAGTAAGAATATAAAATTATATTGTATAAAAAATATTATAGTATATTTTATAATTATGTGTTATAACGTAAAACTAAATCTACGACGACTATAAACAATGCAGGAATGTACAACCTTGATAACTCCGAAGGGCAACCATTATGTTACTAATTTTGATTATAATGGAGGAGAAAATCAAGGAAATATGATTTATTGTTAAGTAGAGTCTGTGGTATGTTATTAAGAAATAAATTTATGAGAGCTTGTTAGTAAATCTTTTTTTTATATTATTTCTTTACAAGATTGATCTTCTGCAAAAGAATTCGTTTTTGTGTTAAAATAATTTTCTCTTCAGGTTATGATATTAAGCAAGGCAATAATTAGGAAAATTTTTCTAAGGTTAAAACCTGTAGAAAACATCACATAAATTCTTTTATAAGCATTTTATATAGAAAAATCTTACTGTTTTACGCATAATTTCCTAGAATAACAATATGAAAATTCAGTAAAAAATTCTCTAAAATATAGAATAAATTTTCTTTAGAATAAGGACAAAAATAAATTTCTTTTTATCTTTTGAAAAAGCTTTATAAATTTTAAATTTTATTATTAATAGGTACGGCAGTGAGTTAGTTTTAATAGAAGATTACAACCAAAACAATTTTACAAATTCTATAGCTACAACTAGTCTCAGGGAAGCAGGACAACTATCCTATTGGATTGGTAAATAGTTTTATTATTATGTTAACTATAAAGTAAAAAACAAGGTCAAATAGTTAATTTTCTAGCTTATAATAAACTCATATTATTGGCGTAAATATTTTTATTAAATTATCCATCTTCGCAATAATATTCCGGATTATAGATAGTTAGATCTGTAATTCTACTATCTATAATCCGGCATGTAACTTAAGACTAATAATTTGATGACTTGTATGCAGGTTTAACATCAGTTGATAGTTTATCCACTAATACGCTAGAATCCGCGAGTGGTAGTTTCATATCCAAATATGTTGGTTTTTGGGATAAAGACCAACCTCATCCTAAAGATGGCAAATGCGTTAAAGTTATTCTATCTGAAGGAACTCAGGTATGGAGACTGGCACCATGCGAGTCTCTGTTACCTTTCATGTGTCAAATTAATGCTTGTCCTAAAGGTAAAGTCATAAATTCATATAATAATAATGATAATAATCTTAACGATATGTTTTAATGATCCAAACAAACATTATTAAAATGTGTTTCTACATATTTTTTAGGATCATTTCATTGTAGTAACGGACGCTGCATTAATAGCGCTTGGATGTGTGATTCTCAAGATGATTGCGGTGACCTATCGGACGAAGTAGATTGCCCAGGTATGATTTAGTATATTTTAATAAGTTGAAATAACCAAAATGTGTTGATACTTAATTATTCCAATTTCCCAGAATCATGCCACTTTTACTTGCAAAGTTCAGGAGATTCAGTTCAGTCGCCAAATTATCCAAGCAAATATAAATCGAATTCTAATTGCAAGTGGACTCTAGAAGGACCTATTGGTACTGGAATTGTTCTGCAGGTAAGCACAAGAATTTATAATTATCATCGTCAGGAAAATACACGTTTAACGATATCGAAATGGTCAACAAGTTAACTATGTAATAAGTCTTCAGGCTACCACAAGAAGGTACCGAGTTCGATTCTCTAGAATTGATATTCCGGTTTTTCTCGTGATATTAAATGAAAACTTAAAAAAAATAAAATAAGTATGAATGATAAAGTAACAAAAAGTTGTTTCCTTTTAGTTTTCGGAATTTGAAACTGAAGCAAATTTCGATACAGTACAAATACTAGCAGGTGGAAGGACTGAAGAATCTAGTGTTTCATTAATGACCCTCTCTGGTATTCAAGATTTATCCTCTAGAACTTTCGCCACATCTTCCAATCTGATGATAATCAAGTTCAGGTCAGACGCTTCCATTGAAAAGAAAGGTTTCAGAGCAAGTTGGAAAACTGGTAAGTCTGCTCACATAAAAAGTTTCGACCACAACAACTCCAGTCGAAAGTAAACAACTTTTTTTTCCTTGCAAACTTTTCAGAACCGATCAGATGCGGTGGTGAACTTTTCGCACAACCTTCAGCCCAAGTATTAACTTCGCCCATGTATCCTAATCCCTATCCTGGAGGATTAGAATGCTTATATGTCATAACAGCCCCGCAAGGAAAAATCATAACATTGGAGGTGAATATAATTACAAATCATTATTTCCCGTAAAAGAATTTTAATCATTCTCATCATGCTGAATCTATTAAAGTATGGAGCAGGAAAATGATATAGAATTTAATTTTCGTTTCTGAACAGATCGTGGACCTGGATCTCGAAACACAGAAAGATTATCTTCTAGTAAGAGATGGAGCACTACCATCCGATCCGTTACTTGCTAAACTGACTGGAGGGGCTGAGGACAATCCGCGCTTCCTTCTTTCTACCCGGAACCGGATTTACCTGTACTTTCACGCTAGTTTTGGTGACAGCCGTAAGGGATATAACATCCGGTTTCGTGCAGGTACGTTTACTCCATGCTGAAGGGATATTTTAAGAATTTTTCCTCGAATGGCTTACAACTATTTTTTTTTGGAGCCCTCATGTGAAACGCCTTTCGGATTATAGTTATCTATGAAGTTCATCATGCGTAAAAAAATAAAATAGCCCGATGTATATAATTTCTAATAATCTAACTAGATTGGATCAGGTGATTATAGGTGTGAACGTTATGAGAATGGGAAAATTCTTAGGCACGGCGCGACCAGGCGAAGCGACACGAAACAATACTATATAGCGAAATGCATGGACTACTTGATGAATTTATTTATTTTAAATAAATTAAGTAACAATAAACAAATTAATAAAACTATTATCGATTTTTTTACTGATTAAAAATATAGATATGTTGAATAAAATTAATAAATAGGCTACACAAAAGTAAGAAAACTATTTGTAAAATATCCATTAACTTTTTATGAAATTAATCAAATAATATGTATTTGTAAGAGTTATGAATATTTAATTTTGAACATTTATATCCCATATAATGATTAGGAAAATTATATTTCAGGCTGTGAAATAGAATTGATAGCTTCATCAGGGAATATAACATCACCTGCATATGGTGTTGTCAATTATCCTACAAATCAAATATGTACATATAGTATTAGATTACCAACACCAGGCCCTTTATCACTCAAATTTGATGATTTTAAAGTTGCACATGATGATTATGTTCAGGTATGAATAATCACAGTTTAAATTGTTGCTTTAGGTCTGTTCAATAATATCTTCTCATAAATATGAATGTACTTTAGCATCAAAAATTTTAATGTAATATGTATTTTGCTTTAGATATATGACGGTTCAAGTAATTCTGGAGTTCGTTTACATCCAGAAGATGGTTTTAGTGGTTCCTTAAAACCTACCATAACTATGACATCTGGAAGTGGAGAACTTTATGTTCAGTTTTTTAGTAATCCACTGGATACAGATTATGGATGGAAAGCAAGTTTTAGTGCTGGTTTGTATAAATTTTTATTTTTAATGATTATTTAATATTGGGACTATTATAAATATTTTTAGAATAATAAAGTATATATTTAAATATATATTTAAAGTAAATAAATCCTAGCCATTATTTTGTATATAACATAAAATAAAAGATAAAAACTTAATTCACAAAAATCAAAAATATTTTTTAATAAAGCATTTTTGGGTATCTGCCCATTATCAGTATTCTGCAGATTGAGAAACCACACCTTGATGATGGTGTAATTTCTCAGTCTGTAGAATACTGATGATGAGTAGATACCCAAAAGATTTTATTAAAAATATTTTTGATATGAGAAATAAGCTTGTTGTTGTCTTTTATTTAAAATAAGTATTTCATAAATATTATACTGGAGATTATTGAGATATATATATATTCCTATATTCAATAAATAATTTGATCATAAATTAGGCCAAATAACCATCAAATGTAATAAATATAAAACTTGGTTTTTTTAACACAGACACAAAAACAGTTTACAATGACTAATAAAATATGGAATTTAAAAATTGCTTTTGAAATATGAACCCATTTTCTAAGTTGCATATATTCTAATATAGTTTTAGTATTATACACTTATATTTTATTAATTATTATGCAAAGAAACCGAATGTGGGTTCATATCTCAAAATCACTTTTTAAGTTCTATATTTTATTGTTCATTGTAAACTGTTTTTGTATCTGAGCAATCAAATGTTATAAATATTAGAGAGAAAACATTTTTTAAGTTCAGAAATTTAATATATTTGTTCAAGAACCACAAAAATATTTTATAATTTCTTTATTCATTCCTTAATATTCATTTTTAATATTTTTTATGAAAATATTGCAGTCAATATGAAAATGCTTTTTGAAAAATGAATATTTGATTATTAATCAATTATAACAATGAGAAAATTAAGTATAAAAATAAGATAATTAAGGAAAATGATTTATTTCTTGGGCCATCTAGATATTCACTATATCTAATATATTGGTAAGCAAAATTAAAGATATAAGAAATAAATGGAAGGGCATCCACTTGTTAACTGATACCTAAATAATTAACACAATAGAAATGAATCTATTATTAGTTGTGCAATCAAAAAAAATAAAAATGTATGACGTTTTTTTAAAGTATTTTAAAAAATCAAATATATAAGAAATTTGATATTTAAGAAATATTATTCATTCAGTAATAGTGATACATTATTAAACGTTAGACTATTTAGAATATAAAGAAATTCACTCATATTTGCTATTTATTCTGAAGTTTCTATTCCTTGAAACTTTTATAAAAATCATACCAAAATAAATTTATTTCAATATAGCCAATATTATTATGTAAAATTTCTAAAAAAAATTACACAGACTATTATTATATTATAAATTATTATCTGAAATTATAAGATGCCTCCTAAATAATTTCTTATAATAAGAGTATAATAATAATAGATGGTGTCTGTTTTTTAATCTTCTGTACAAATTACATAACAATATTTTTATTTAGACTAATTAATTTTTGAGAAGAATAGTTTAAATACATTAAATTTAAGAGAAAATTCTTGATTTAAAATAATAAAACATTATTCAGATTTTCAAGATTATTTAAAAAATTATAAACATTTAGAATAATACTTAAAAGTAAAATTCTTCATTTTGAAACTTTTTCTCTTGATTTAATATTATTTCAAATTATACAAAATAAAAAATAATTAAAACTTTGAATTGAACTTTCTATAGATTGTCCACATCTCTCAGTTGGTTCTGGGGCTCAAGGATCTAGTCGAGATACCACATTTGGTGCATTAGTCTCTTATACTTGTCCTAGAGGTCAAGAATTTAGTAATGGAGAAATAAAAATTGATGCTGAATGTAAACAAGGTGGAAAATGGAGTGTGAATCATATTCCTAGATGCCAAGGTAAAATGTTTTAATATTAAATTATATAAGCCACTAAAAAATAATTCAATATTGAAATGAAATATATATAAAAAATTTTATAATTTTAATTATTAATTTATGCAGAGCGTTATTGTGGACCAGTACCTCAGATTGACAATGGTTTTGCTGTAGTAGCCTCTAATGTTACTTATAGAGGTCAGGCAACATACCAATGTTATGCTGGATTTGCTTTTCCAAGTGGATTACCCACTGAAACTATTCGTTGTACAGAAGAGGGTAAATGGGAAAAATTACCAGTTTGCTTAGCTTCTTCATGCCCTCCCTTGCCAGAGACATCACATGCATCACCAATTCTTTTAAATGGTGGTGGAAGAAGCTATGGCACAGTTATTCGATTTGAATGTGAACAAGGTTACTATAGAATTGGAGTTCCTGTCATTGTCTGTACAAGTAATGGACAATGGTCAACATTACCTCCAAAATGTGAACGTAAGTTAATTTAGTATCTATTATAAAATTATATTATGTAATAGTTTTATTTTGCTGAATTATTAATTAAATTTATAGGTGTACAATGTCCAGTATTACCACAAATCGAAAATGGATTTGTAGTTGGAACACACAGTGCTTATTTCTATCAGGATGAAGCTAAAGTGCAATGCAATAGAGGATTTAATTTAGAGGGTAGTCCAATAATTAGTTGTGGTCCAAATCAAACTTTCATAAATCTTCCTACTTGCAAAGGTAATTAATTTAACTATAAATATTAAAATTTATTTATATTATTTTAAGAAAAATAAATAGCTTCTTTCATGAATTTAAACACATAGCATTGTTTAATTTAAAACTGATTTCTTTTATATATTATCTAATTCAAATTATGCAATCAATAATATAATTTAGAAAGCCTATTAACATATATAATTTTGTAGATATTGATGAATGTGCAGCATCATCTTGTGATACTGCTTCTACTGTTTGTACTAATACTGCTGGTGGATTTTTTTGCAAATGTAAATCTGGATTTGAACCAAATTTAGGTATGTATTTATTATATTAAAATTTTAAAAAATTTTTCAGAAATAAATTTTAAAATATCTTAATTGTAAAAATCAACTTAAAATATATTATTGGTTTTATATATAATGTTAATGTGCATTTTGATATGTTTAATATTAAATCTGGAACAGTTTATAGAAATATTCATGATTCAAATATTATATTATATATAATCCTTCTCTTTGTAGTCAAATATAATTATTTGTCTTTATTTACATTCACCAAAACATCAATAATCTCAAAATGTATAGGACCTACAATGTTTTTAAAAATAGTGAATATAAATTATCATATGATTGCATATATTCATTAACATAATACAAATCTATAGACTCACAATAATTGTTTAAATTTAAAAGTATTTAAAATTTGATTATAATTCAATTATAAAAATTTTGTTTATTATGATATCTTAATAAATTTATAAATAATTACAATTTTCACAAAAAATTTAGATCCATAATATCTAGTTACAGGAAAATATATTCTGAGAATTATTATTTTAAAATATTTTAATATTAAAATTATCTAATAAATTTAATTTTAGAATAAACTGAATTCAATTAATTAGAGGAATTTTATAGATAAATATATATATTTATCTATAATGTAATTTTATTATGAATTTCAGATTGTCGACCAGTTGGAGATTTAGGGCTTAATTCTGGTAATATACCAGATTCAAGTATTAGAGTGTCAGGAACAGAAACTGGATATAATAAAAATGTAAACATTTTAGATTATGTATTTCTTTTCTTATTTTTTACTCTTTAAATTTGAAATAGGAATATTTATTTGTAGGCTGTCCGATTAGATAGCAGTAATGGATGGTGTGGAAATATTCCTCGAGCAGGGGAAAATTGGGTTCAAGTAGATCTCAGAGCTCCAATTGTAATTAGAGGTTTCAGAGTACAATCAGTCAGTAGAACTGATGGTTCACAAGCCTTTCCACTTAGTGTTCGACTACAGTTCACAGATGACTTAACTGATGTTTTCAGAGATTACAGTGACCCTTCTAGAAGGGTAACCTTTTTAGATAAGAAACTTCTTTATTTAAAATTTATTTAAATTTATAAATAAATTTATTGTTTTTTTTAGCCAATTGAATTTCGTCTTGCTCATAATGGAGGAACTGGTTTATCATTAGTGAACTTACCTATTCCGTTAGAAGCTCGTTATCTGAGATTAATTATAATGGAATATGTCAGAGCTCCATGCATGCGTTTTGAACTCATGGGTTGCACAAGACAAGATTGCTTAGGTAAAATTCTTTTTGTTCACATTGAAATTAATTAGTGAAAAAATCTAAACTTATTTAATTAATTCTTTGTTATTTTAGATATAAATGAGTGTTTAGATAAAAATGGAGGATGTGATCAAAGATGCATTAATAATCCTGGTAGTTTTAGTTGTCTGTGTAATGTTGGCTATGAATTGTTTACTGCTAATGGAACAAGTGGTTTCTACATTCCACAAAGTGAAAATGGAAATAAAGATGGAGATGTGTATCAGATGAATAAAACATGTATTCGTAAGTATTGTATATATATTGAGAAAATGAAATTAAGTATGTATAAAACAAATATTTGCTAAACTTAAAAGAAAAAATTTTATAATATTTTATTTATTTATTTTAATTAGCTAAGATGTGTCCAAAAATAAAAAATCCTGTGAATGGTATACTTCTCTCAACTAAATCGATGTATCATTTTGGTGATATTGTTAATTTTCAATGTGATTTTGGATATAATATGGTTGGAAGTTCCACACTTCTTTGTACAAGTAATGGTGTATGGAATGGAACAACTCCTACTTGTGAATGTAAGATTTCAAATTATTAGCATATATAATATATATATTTTTGTGGTATATGCCTGTTATACAAATTTACATTTAATAGTTAATGTATAGTTTGTAAAATGATGGCTCTTTTATTTTAGATGCTCAATGTGCCATATTTCCAAATGATCCTTCTCAGGGATTAAGAACTCATTTTTCAGAAGATGAAAAATTCATTCCATTTCATGAAAATGTTACAATTTCCTGTGATGAAATAGGCCGTCCTCTTCCATCAACATCTATTGCTCATTTCAGACAATGTGTTTATGATCCAAGTGAAAATCATCCTGATTATTGGTTATCAGGATCACCTCCAGAATGTCCTCGTAAATTCTTTTATAATCATGATAAATTGATATCATTTGTTCCCTTGCTAAACATATGCTAATTTTATTTTTAGGAATCAATTGTGGAATTCCTCCAGAAACTACTGGAGCTAATTATGGATTCTATGTTGATACAAGATTTCATACTAGCTTCTTTTTTAGTTGTGAAGATACTTTTACATTAGCAGGAAAAAGTAAAATGAAAGATAATATTGTTAGATGTATGGAAGATGGTACATGGGATTTTGGAGATTTACATTGTGAAGGTATTTTTTCAATATCATAATAAGCAAATTTTTAACATTAATTATATTAATAAGTAATTTTTAAAATATTTTAATCATAAACAACTACGTAGGGGATTAATCGCGTAATCAAATAATCCGATAATCCAAACAGCACAAACTCCCCTAACGGACAAATTTTTTTTGGTGAACAGATGGTGGCACCGTAGTTCAAATTTAAAATATTAATCATTAATTTACAGTTAGTTCAAAAAAAAAAAAAAAAAATTTGTCCGCTAGGGGAGTTTGTGCTGTTTGGATTATCGGATTATTTTAAAATATTACTATTATATATGTAAAATATCAACAAAGTAATTGTTTATAATAGGTCCAGTATGTGAAGATCCTGGCAGACCACCAGATGGACAACAAATTGCAACAACTTATGAGCATGGTGCTGAAATTTCCTTTAGTTGTACTAGACCTGGTTATTCACCATATACAGATAAACCAATTACATGCAATAAGAGTAAGCTATTAAAATGTAAAATAAGATATATCATATTTTTAATTTTATAAAATTTTATATGGAATGATAATTTTTTTAGAGGCTCAATGTAAAACAGTCAAACCAATAGGAATAACTTCTGGTCTTATACCTGATAGTGCTATAAATGCATCATCTCAAAGAAGCAACTATGAAGCATGGGTATAATTTTTTAATAATTTAACATATTTTATTACCATCAGTTAATGTTTCATGTTTACTGATTTATAATAATATGTTTTGTAGAATATTCGTCTAAATAGTGCAACTGGATGGTGTGGCCAACAAGAACCATTTACTTATATAACTGTTGATCTAGGAAAAATTTATTTGCTAACAGCAATTTTAGTAAAAGGTGTTATTACAAATGATGTTGTTGGAAGACCTACTGAACTTAGATTTTTTTATAAGATGAGAGAAGCAGAAAACTTTGTTGTATATTTTCCAGTAATTGAATAAAATTGATTACTTTAATTTTTAAATATAAAATAAAATTTAGATATGATATTAAAAAAATATTTTCCATTAACAGAATTTTAACTTAACAAGTCGTGACCCAGGAAATTATGGAGAGTTGACAATTATTGAACTACCTCAAAGTGTTAAAGTTCGTTATGTTATTTTGGGAATAGTTTCATATAAAAAGAACCCATGTTTAAAATTTGAATTAATGGGATGCGAAGTTGTTGAAGATGATATACTGTTAGGATATGACCGAGGATACCCATTCTGTATAGGTACTTATCAATACTTTTTTAAAATAACTATTCATAAAACTTTACATGAATTACCAATGAAGTATAAATTTTAAATTTTTTTTATAGACAAGGAACCACCACAGTTTATTAATTGTCCAAAAGAACCAATTTCAGTTGAAAAATCTTCAAACAGTTTACAACAAGTCAATTATTCTGTGCCAGTAGCTGTTGATAATTCTGGAAGAATTGCACGACTTGAAGTAAAACCTGTTGGTTTTAAACCTCCAGCTTATGTTGTAGAAGATACAGTTGTACAATATATTGCATATGATTTTGAAGGAAATGTTGCTATTTGTACTGTAAATATCACTGTTCCAGGTATAATGTTTGTCTAATTTTTCATTTTAATTTAAATTTTAATATTTTTAACATATATTTTAATGTATTACAGATGATACTCCTCCATCTTTAAGTTGTCCTGAATCATTTGTCATTCAGTTAGATGAAGAACAAGAAAGTTATCATGTTAACTTTAATAACACATTAAGATTAGTTCATGCTGTTGACAAATCTGGTGATGTTACTATTGACATATCACCTCAGACTGCTATTATACCAGTAGGAAGTTTTCGTAATGTTACTATTGTGGCTGCTGATAAATTTGGCAATCAAGCAACATGCCATTTTCAAGTATCAGTTCAAGCAGCTCCTTGTGTAGCTTGGTCATTAGCAGCACCTGCAAATGGAATTGTCAAATGTTTACCAAATGATGAAAATAATGGTTTTAGATGTTTAGCAACTTGCAAAACAGGATTTAAGTTCACAGATGGTGAACAGGCTAAAACTTATGAATGTACAAATGGTCAAATGTGGTTACCAAATAATATAATACCAGATTGTGTCTCAGAAGGTAATAATTTTATAATTTTTATTTATCAATATTCATAATTTTTATTTATTATTTTAATCAATAAATATTTAATTTCTATTTCATAATCAAATTTTGAAATACTGTAGATACAAATCAGGCTGCATATGATGTAGTAGCAATGACAGAATATCGTGCTGGTGGAGCCCTTCCAAAAAGTTGTCTTAATCAATATACAAGTTATGTCAGCACTTTTTATTCATCATTAAGTCAATTACTTTCTGAACGTTGCTCTGCAATTAATGTAAAAATTGGAATAACTTTCCATAATACAACAATACATACCATTTCAGAAAATCAGGTAATTTTGTTTGAAAAATTATAAATCTAAAAATATATAAAATATATGAATAATAAGTTAATTTTTTCTGTTTTTTTTTTAATTTTAGCTTATTTTAGGATACACATTACGTATTGATCCTGTTGTTCGTCAGCCCTTACTGTATGATTTATGTGGGTCAACATTGGGTTTAGTGTTTGATCTTAGTGTTCCAAGTACATCTGCTGTAATTGAACCTTTACTTAATATTACTGCACAAAATGTGGGTGGAAGATGTCCAGGCTTACAAGCTATACGTTCTTCTGTTGAAAGAGGATTTACTTGTGAAGCTGGAGAAGTATTGAACTCTGTTGGGAATGGACAAGTTCCTCAATGCTGTAAATAATTTTCAAGATAAAAAAATAAAATTTAAAAAGAAAAATTATATATGATATAATATGTCACTTTATTTGCAGTGGACTGTCCTGCAGGAACTTTTGCATCCAAATCGACAGGTTGTAAATTTTGTCCAAGAGGATTTTATCAAGATTTAACTCATCAGAGTAGCTGCAAACGTTGTCCAGATGCAACTTATACAAGATATGAAGGAAGCAAAAGTTTAACAGATTGTATCCGTATGTATTATATATTTATTCTGTTCTTAATATTTTTTTATTTTATTAGGAATAATATTTAAATTTTATTTCAGCTGTATGTGGTTATGGCAGCTATTCTTTAACTGGTTTAGTACCTTGTTTACAATGTCCAAATGATACATTTTCTGGTATACCTCCATTAGATGGATTTAAAGAATGTCAAAGATGCCCTGCAAACACTTATACATATGCACCACGAGCAACTTCAAATACAGATTGTAGAAGTAATTATAGATTTTATATTTCAATTAATATTAAAAAAATCTATTATTATTTAAAAAATGATGAAGTCAAACAAAATTTTAAAATAATGTAATTATTTTATCAGTATTGATTATTTAAATTTAATCTTAAACAGATTATAGTAAAACTGGATCACATTGAATATTGTATAACAAATTTTTTTCAATAATTGCTGCTGTTATAATATTTTATTCAATTCTTAATAAAATTTTAAAATATTTTAAAAAAAATCTTATATGATGATTTGATCTTTTAAGCTCGCTGTCCACCTGGCACTTATTCTGAAACTGGTCTGGATCCATGTATTCCATGTCCTACAAATTTCTATCAGACTGAAGAAGGTCAGACTTCATGTCAACAATGTGAGCCAAATGAAAGAACACTTCGACCAGGTGCACTTAGCAAAGATGCCTGTACTCCAGGTATTAAATATTGCTTATGTTAGAAATATATCAATTTATTTCAATAAATTAGTACATTATAATATAAATTTTTATCCATATTTTAGTTCAGTGTACTAATCATGGATGTCAGAATGGTGGATTATGTTTAGTACAAAATCATCAAACAAACTGTTATTGTCCTGCTGGTTTTACTGGACAGTTCTGTGAGGTAGATATGGATGAATGTGCTAGTCGACCATGTTATAATGGAGGTACTTGCATTGATCGTCCTCAAGGATATGTATGTCGTTGTCCACCAGGTAAATACCTTGATAAAATTTTATAATTTTAATATGGTATTATATTAATTTACATAAATTTATTACTCAAATATTATTAACAAAATATAAATCTCAAAATATATAAATGAGTTATGGATTTAATTTTAAATTGAAGGATTTAGTGGATTACAATGTCAAGAGGAACGAAATGAATGTTTAAATAGCACATGTCCAGAGAGAGCCATGTGTCAAAACTCTCCAGGAATAGGCAATGTTAATTGTTTATGCCGCTCTGGTTTTGAAGGTATAGGATGCAATATTACAGTGAATCCATGTACAGTAGGTGATAATCCTTGCAACAATGATGGTATTTGCATTCCTCTTCAACAAGGTAGATATAAATGTAAATGCAATCCAGGATGGACAGGAAGAAATTGTGAAACAGATATAGGTTGGTTAATCAGTTATCATCTTGTTTTATGATGCATTTGATATTTTTAAATTAAAAATTAAATTCTTATTCATTCATTTTTTCATATAGATGACTGTGTGGATCATCCATGTCTTTTAGGAGCAAAATGTACTGATTTATTAAATGATTTTCAATGTGATTGCCCAGCAGGATTTGGTGGAAAAAGATGCCATTTAAAATATGATCTTTGTTCTAATAATCCTTGTATAAATGGAATTTGTGTGGATCGCTTATTTTATCAAGAATGTATATGTCATTCTGGATGGACAGGACAAATCTGTGATAACAACATAGATGAATGTCTTAGTAATCCATGCATGAATGGTGCTCAATGCATTGATCAAGTGGATGGATATCATTGTCAGTGTGATGCTGGATTTACTGGTTCTCGATGCCAGCATTCAATTGATGCATGTGAATCCATGCCTTGTAAAAATGGTGGAACATGTGTAGATCTTATAGATGGTTTTGTATGCCATTGTCGACCAGGTTATATGGGTTTGCAATGTGAAGCAGAAGTTGATGAATGTGTCAGCAATCCTTGCCATTCAGTTGGAACTTCTACATGCGTAGACTTGGATAATTCATTTAAATGTATGTGTAATCCTGGCTACACAGGAGAATTATGTGAAGTGAGTAACTCTTGTAATATTATAATCACCATTATAACTAAAATTAGCATAAATAAGCATTAACTGAAATATATTATGTGAGGATTGCATTAAATCTGTTTTAAAATTTTATTATTAAAATATTGATTTTAAAAAATTTCTAAAACACTTTATAGCACAGAATTTTAGTTTAGCATTTTACATTTAAAATGTAAATAGTTTGTGATAAGTTTTATAGAAATTTTCTCAGTTTGAATAATTTATCATCAAACTGATAAATAAGTAAATGATGATATAGAAATTTATATAAATTTTTTTATTATATAAATTGAAATCATATATCAAAATATTCATACAAATTATTTAAATTTAGAAATATTAAAAAAATATATCATTCTCTGATAAAAATTTTGCATAATAATCAAGCATAATGAACTTCTTTTTAAATGTTAATATAAAAATATTGATAAATTTTTTATAAACTAAAATGTTAAAAATGAAATTTGCTAAAAGTTTTATTAGAACATTTGGAATTCATGAAACCTTAATTATTCTGTTATTTTCTGTAATTAATAATATATAATGTTAGTAATATATTTACTAATGTTACTACTAATGTTAGTAATATATTAAATATATTACTAACATTAGTAATATATTAAAAATATATTACTAACATTTATTTCAACAATAATCATTATAATGCAAGTCACCTGTAACACATAACTTCAGTTTTAGTTTAATAGCTTTTATATGTATATTAAATAAAAGAGAGAACAAGAAATTTATTTCTTGTTCTCTCTTTTATTTTGTGTTACCTGAACCAAGACTATATTTTATTTATATATTCATTTTTAATAGAACTATAGAAGAAATATTTAGATATATTTTAAATTTATATAATGTATTAACATATATAAATTAACATTATATTTATAAAATAATGTTAACATTATATAAAAGTTAACATTATATTTATAAAATAAATTACCAAAATTAATTAATAAGAGTATATGATAAATAAAGATTTATAATTAATTATTCATTTATTTTTTCAAATAGATAACATATGATAATTTTTTGTATTAATAACACCTTCATTCTTTCTTGGCCTAAATAGACACATTTTTTAACTAAATTATTTTAGTTTTTATTTTATTTTATTTTTTAACTAAATTATTTTCATTCTTCAGTACAATGTTTTATCAGTTATTATAACAAATTCATCTAAAGTTAGCATTCATTTCATATAGTATATAACTTAAGGCTGTAACTATACAGCTTTAGCCTTCTATATGAAATGAATTCACTATACAAATAAGGCATCAGTTATATTTGATGCCTTATTTGTATAGTGTTATCCTGTCTTGTAGTCATTGTTGATTGTGCATATATATATATATATATATATCATATATTTTATTTATGATTATTCTCATTTTTAATTAGTACAGTATTTTATAAGCCCACATTTATATTGTTGCATCTTATTCAATTAATTTGTTATATTTATTGATAGTATTATATCTATGCATTCTTTTATATTATGCATTGTTAGATTCTCTCTTTTTCTCTCATTAATTATTTTATTAAAATATTTTTTATTTTTTAAGCAGCTTTTTCAAATCTGTCTTTATTAAGAATAATATATAGCATAAATCATGTATAAATGCATTTTCTGAAATTTTTATTTTCTTTTCTGAAGAAAAGAAAAAAAAACTCAAAGAATTTCAGAAAAATCTGTCTTTAACTATTAACATGGCTGTAAACAAGATTTTTTGATTTAACTTTTAAAATTATTATAAAGTAAAAAAATATACTAGTAAAATGATTTTAAAACTTACTGTCAACTTTTTTTTTCAGTTTTGCACAGAAAAATTTTTATCTTCTTATATAAACATTTAAACATCTTAAATTTTTTCAATAAGCATTAAACTCAACTTCTAAAATAAAAATCTTAGATTCAAAGTTTAACATATTCTGAATAAAAATTCTGGCTATGAACTTTCTACTCTAATAATTAGTCTATTGAAGGCAACATTGAAATATATAAAATGATTTAGCTTTTATATAAAATTGTTCAATTTTAAATTAAAATTTTTTTTATTATTTATTCTGTTTTTTGAAAAAATTTAATTAATGATAAAAATTTAAGAAAATTAAATGTAAATATTATTTATGTAATTCTTACAATTTTTGTAATATTCTATTGGAAATATACTGAGATCTAAAATATTTGAGTAGTTTTCATTGCAAATAATGAAGTTTTCATAAATCCAAGTCTTAAAGGACAGGAAACAAGTTAAATATAAACTTTATTGTAGAACAAGAATGTTTTCAATATCTTAAATGCTGTTATGAATTATGTACATTTAAAACTACTATTTCCTTCATTCTATTAATTGTGTTTATTGAAAGCCTTGATGAACATAGAATGTAGAATAACTAGAGTTAATAAAATTTAAAACCATCCTATTTCACCAAAAATGCACACTTATAAAAAGCTTTTAAAATCTTGTTAGCAGCTTTGATAAGTGTGCAGCTAGAATTAAATGTATATTTTATTCGGGCTTTCTAAATAGCAAATCTATTTTTACTATACAAGAAAATTTATTTCCGTCTTTGTAGAGTTTAGGTTTATCAATATATGCTTGTTTATTTACCTATATATATTTTTTAATATAAAATTTGGATTGCAACGATAAAATGTACATTTACAATATAATTTATTTTCAAAAGAAAACTGTAAAAATAAAACTTTAAACAGATTTCTTAATTTAATTGTAATATTATTACATCAAAACTAATGGCTATTAATATAAAATTATATATTTATAAAAAATATATATAACAATAAAATAAGAAGTACTGATTTATAGATTTTATAATTTAAAAGAAGCAAACTAAATACGAACTTTATATTTTTGTGCAATTTAATAGATATATCTTTAGGATTTTATTAAGTGCAAATTTAAATTATTTAATTTAATACAGAGATATGATTTTATAATGTCAATATTTATAGAAAAGTGTTATAAAAAATTTTAAAACTTTTTATATAACTATAGATGTTCTGATATATAGTTTTATATTCTTATTTTATTTCAGTTTAATATCAATGAATGTGCATCTAATCCATGTCTAAACAATGGAATCTGTATAGACACAGTAAATGGTTTCAAATGTCAGTGTTCTCAGGGATGGACAGGAGAACATTGTGAAAAAGATATTGGAAAATGTGATATTTCACCTTGCTTGAATGATGCTAAATGTATTGATCTCTTCCAAGATTATTTCTGTGTGTAAGTATTTATAATAATTAAATACTCTTAAGGGAAACTGTTATTAATAATCTTAAAATGATTTATTGTATCTGGAAAGCAAAATAAATTAGTACAGAAATCCCCTGATTTGCATCATCCTGTATTTATGTCATTGCCCCAGACCTAATTTATTAATCAAAGTCAACAAATTAATCTCTACATTATATTATGCTGCTTTTATATTATCGATAAATTGATATATAAGCTGAGAGTAATTTGCATTTCACATACACATCAGTTGTTCCCAAAATACTACCTAATTCCATCCATCAGGCTAGGAGCTAGATTCAAACATAGCTTTTTAATGAAAATCCAAATCCTCTTCTACTGATTTAGAGCAAAAAATGAGTCACTTGCATGG
>WUQG02433866.1:0-14098 GCA_011317285.2 Androctonus mauritanicus | reverse complement strand
GACCAAAGCTGATCATACGGTGGCCATACTAATAATTATTAGAATGATAATGCGCGGTTCACGGTATCCTTCCTAAGGACCAGTACTCCAGTTAATGGGAACGACCGACAGTATTACAATAATTAGATATCGGTCCAACTTTAAAAATATGGTTGATAGAATTCTCTAGATGGAAGTAGATAATACATAAAGTCAGACTGGCTATTTTGATCACGCGGTACGATGGAGTGGTCAGACACGTACAGATCCATCTTTATTAATAATAAAGATTTATTTTTTATTTAAATTCAGTTTTTGGCCATTGGAATTCTAAGACTATATCTATTTTCTAGATGGAAAGTAACTTTCTCAATTTTTAAGCCACGAAAAACTTTTTAACTAAAATTCGCTGTAAAATTTAATAATATAAAACTGAGATAGGAAACGTATTTTCTTATGATTAGTAATAGAAAAATATTCCAATGTCAATTTTCTCCGGTAAATTAAAAATTCAATGACCTAACATACCTTCAAAACAGCTCTTCTTCATTATCCGTAACTTCCAGCTGATCTAGAAAAGAGAAAATAGAATAGATACAGCCTGTTCTTTCAATTTTCGAAAGTAAGGTGCCACCAACTTAACATACCCTGGAAAAATATCGGAATAATGACGGTAGGTGAGGCCGAATCCCAATAATATACAAATTACACGATGGAGTTTTGGTGAAAATCGAAATTAGAAGAGTTGGCCAAAAGTGATGGTATATTTTTCAGGCAATATTTCTCCTATTTATGTACTAACAAACATCAAACTTATAAATTCCAAATTTATCAAAAAATTTTTGAATTTCTCTAATTTTGTCGGGTGAAATTATTTTTTTTTTATTTAAATTTATTTTGATACATCTAGGGAATTTTAATAATTGTCTGTAGCCTACCTGTAAGTATATTTTATCTATTCGAAATATGTTTTACACGCCAACGTATTTAGAATAAAATTTTTTATTTAGACCTATTATACAGCGTATTAGCTAGCGACTACGCCGCCGTCCATGGAAGGTACCAAAGTTCTAAGCCTTATATTATTTACATAAAAATGACACCACTAATATTAACACGGCGGGACATTTAAATGTTTACACTAACTTGTAAGTATAACTGACGAAAGGCCAAGAACGTCTAATTAGTGAAAATATGTCTTCCGAGTTAACTATCACTATTATCCAAAAATATAATTGGTCATCTTCGATACCGTGTGGATGGACACTGTTTACAAAATTTCAGATAACATCCACGCACTTTGCCTGTTCGAATCACGGCCGTTACCTGATTTATCGATAAATGAGAAAAACAATCGGCCTACCTGAATAAAACGGTTCTCGCATTAAATGCATAAATTCAAGCAGCATATTTCGTTCGTATCGTTCTTCGTAACTCTTCCGGCTTCCTCTATAACTTCTGGCACGAGGACATTTAAACTCCCACGGATCTACATAAGAAAAAAATTCGTAAACCCATGGACGAGAAAATACTTTAAATATTCGGAACCGTTCTATTGTTGGCTGACTCTTATCGTTTGGTCCACCATAAATCCATTCTAAAACCATCTACGTATTTTTTCTTTCACCGGTGTAACAGCGGTATTCCTTACCGTAACCGGGTTACCGACCCCGATTATTCGTTATAAAATTTAGAAATCCGGGAAATCCGGGAAATCCAATGTAAAACTTTTAGAATATAGGAGAAATAGTTAAATAAAAATGATGTCATGGGTAAGATTTGCGCTGATTTTTTAGTTTATAGTCATATTTAGCCACCACCATAAACTATCGCTATTCCAAATCGTTCTACTATAACCTGACGACAGCATCGGAAGGCAGTATGGAGTCTATGGAAGAGTATAGTAATCCTATGGTCGTAAGATTACTATAGGATCCCTTAGGCTTAATGCCACTTTCCGACGCTGTAGTCAAGTTTAATCGTTAGATTTTCAACAGTAACTTTTTTAAACAAAAAATCGAGCTTAAGCCACGTAAATATTTTTATCATTTCTCATCGTATAAAATCTATCAAATATATTCTAGATATATGGCATTTATGTCCGAATTAGTGACGAAATTTTCCGTCACCATATTCCCATAATTATTATTTATGGTGATGGAAAACTTTCTAAATTGGACTGGGTGACGAATGGCCCAGTTCCGAGCGTGGAATCGGCCTGGTGTCCAATAGTTGTCTACTAATTATATCACTGCCATCATATTAATAACTTGTTACCAGAATCGGAGATTAAATAGCCATTGACCACATTCGACAAATATTTGTTTAACCCAATTCAATAAAAAATAAAACACCCATATTCCTCTTTAATAAATAATTAAAGTGGAATAGAGGTTTTCAGTCCTGTTTATAACAATCGATGGTATACTACCGTATGATTTTCTTGGTCTAATCGTTGTACCGTCCGCTCCACCATCGGTGGAAGGCTGTTGGAATTGGCACTAGCCACCACCCATCGCAACGACTCCAACTATTTGGTCATCCCAAATGTCTCGGTTATTTTTGACTCCTATTCTGTGGTATTCATAGAATGTAGATGGCCCGCCAATTTTGGAACCGTTACGTTCGATACTCCACGCCCAGGCTCCATACCTATTCAATTAAATCAGATACGGCTGAGAGTGTGTCTAGCTTCGAAGGAAAGATATTATGACTTCTATCTGTTTCTATTTAACGGCCGCCTATTTTTTTGCCCGATTAACCAGCATCATCATTCCTCCGTTGGTTACTTATTTTATCAGAATAGGTACAGTATTAGAATTAGTATTTTCTAGCGCAGAATATTAAGATTTTGCCTAGGCCGAAACGTAAAATGGCCATCCAAAAATTGGCAATAAAAATGTAAAAATAGCGTTCCATTAGCGTGGCATAAAGTTGGGCGAGAATGGCGCCACGGGGAGAAAGTGGAAAGGTCAGACTGACACCGGAAAAAATTTTATGTTTTTCTCCAACGGGTGAAATTCTGCCGTCAGAAAATGTCGAAATTTCAGAATTGGGCGGGTGAGTCGAAGGTAGGTAGATCCGAGATAGGAGCATTGACCCAAAAACGTACATAATGAACAAAAATAACATTTATTAATAAAACAGAAATACAATACTGACTAAACATTAAAATTAAAACAACAGTCATTTATTATTATTATTATTATTATTATTATTATTATTATTATTATTATTATTATTATTATTAACCAACTGTTAGATCTTACTGAGTGGAAAGTGGCGTCATCTGTTGGCAAAAAAACCAACTGTTAGCTAAAAGTACAATAATAACGAAACCCAACCAGTCAGTCGATGGATCCCGAGTTATGTAGACGTTACCTGGAAGAGATACTCTCTTCTTTTCCTTTTTATTATTCTTTACTTCTCTTTCTTTGTAGATTTTTTAGGTTAAATCTTCCAACATTCTTAGTTAATATCTTAAAAATATAACACCATCTCGGTGGCTGGGTCCCAGTCGGACCAGCGCCGACCGGACGGGAATTGTCTGTCTTTCCTACATTTTCGTAATCGTTCCGAAAGTTAAACAACTTTGGGAAAAACCATCTATATTTATTCAGAATTTTTAATGCCTCTTTTTTTCACTACTTAAGTTGGCTACTAAAGACCAGTGTCTATTTTCCTTTTCTTTCCCAGATATCGACGAATTTTATATAAAATTTATCGACCCATTATATTAATTATAAAATATAGGCCTATAGTAGTAGAATTACAGTTACGCCAGCTACAAATATGGCGGCTATACGAAATGTCAGTCAGAGTCAGACTTAATAATTATTTGTTTTCGACAGTTTTATCCAGATGTGGCCTCACTTTCCTCTTTAGTTAAGAATTATCTATCCGGTAAGTGCGGCGCAGTGGCTACTCTCACCCCAATTTTTATTTTAGATTATTATTGTTATTGAAATGATTTTTGTTTTTGGTAGTTTTGTATAAATCTGTATAAATATGTTTTCTCAACTCCGGGCTCGGCCAATCACATTTTGAAAAACATTGGAATAGAATGACGCGTAAAAATTGGCCATGACTGATGAATTTTTACATTCGATTGCTGATGACTGGTGACATTGAAGTCAAAATAGTTATCGGTTAATTGTGGTGATACGAAATTATTAACGATTTTAATGCCATACCTTCCAGATTTTTTAAAGCTACCGTAGTTGCTAGAGTTATATGGCCTCGGGTGATGTTTTTGATAAAATTAACCCGAATTTTACAGTATTTATCGGCAAATCTTAGTATATATGTCGAGGGCCTAGCCCGATATATTTTTATTGGTAGTGGATGACGCTTAAGATCCCTACATTAATCCAACTACTACATATATTATTGTCTTCGATATTTCTTAATTAAATTATATCGAGTAAGACTTATAGCTTAAATGATGCCATTATTTTTTTTATTTTTTATTTATAAAAAAAATAAAAAAAATAGTTTGGTAAATAAAATTAGAGAACTAAAGTTAATATATTATTGACAAAAATATGGTGGCCGATTTTGTGACTTTTTACCCCAATAAAATATAAATTATTTTAAAATTAAAACCGGTGTTTGTATACCAGAAAAAAAATGATTGGCATTTCGATACTATAAACTGTCTGGCTGGTAGACCAAACTAACTCCATAGCGCAATGGCGATAACACTAATAACAACACATCTTAATAATACTTTCATAAAATTTAAATAAATTCCAACCTAAAAATCGATACTCTAAGCGGTATCTTAAACGAATTGGATAAAAAATTTGTTTCTAACCATTGTTAATTTTCACTCGAGAGGCAGAGCAATATGTTAATTTTCACCACCATCATTTCCTCTCACGCCCATCCGCGGCAGAAAAATTGCCACCGGAAGTAAACTTTAACACGGTTTTTATTTTCGTATTCATTTACCAAACTATCAGCTCGATGGTTTTATTAAATTTCAGTTGGAGACAAGTACTGTATCCCGCTAACCGAGCCTAAGAACAGTATTTGCTACCAAACGTAACCCAAATATAAATCCGAAGGAATCCAAAAAGAAACCAAAAATAGGATCCAAAGAAACCAAAAGGAATCCAAATAGAATAGGAATCCAAATACAATAGTTAATATCCAACAGAAATTTCAAAAAAGAATCTCGCCTCTCGAAAACGTGATGGTTTCTAAAATCACGTTGAGGCGGGACATTACATCAAAATCAGGGACCAATAATTAACTATAACTGTCGTTATTATTGAAAAATTTAAATGACGATAATTAAAAACTATTGTCTATACATATACAAGATAGTACTATTGGATAAACTTTTTTTTTTATCTTCAAATAATACGTCGATCAATAATATTTATTCCTTTTGTACCAAAAAATATTCACAAAATTAGAAGCACCCGCTCATCAACTGGCGACCATTAATCATCAGTTTTGGAACATGGCGTAGTATTGCGAGTGAAACTTACATGGCATTCCATTCGGGGCTGTTTTACCATTTTCGTGAGATTTAGTGACGGCTGCATTCGAATTTGTATTTTTACAGTTTATTTTTTGGAAAAGATCAAAATTCACTAAAAATTTTATTTGATGTCAAAACATTTTGAAAAGTTCCTAGGCACCAGGCATTTTTCTTAATAAAAAAGAAGACCACCCTGGCTCGAATAATTAATGTCTATCGGCCGTATTAACCTTTGGCAGCGCCTTTTATCTCCTAGGGTCCGTGTGTGTGACACCTGGCACATCTGGCCGTGCCCTTCCACACACAACCACCAACAAATAACTTTTCATTTCTATTCCTGGTATTCGTTTGTCCTTGGATTTCGATTCGAGGTCAAATTACCGCCCATTGGGCCCAAGCCGGTACCTAACAAGTTTTAATCCTGACATACCGATTCAGATTTTTCAAAACAAATGTATATAATGCCAGACGATATAACTAGTAAAAAGTTACTGTGTTATTTCAAAAAAAAAAAAATTTAACGAGAGATTTTGTCCTGGACAAAAAATTAGATTAGGCCTAATTTTAAAAGAATCGGGATTCGGATCAGTCAGTCAAAACCGGACCAGACTCGATAATGAGATAGAAGAATGGATAAACCGATTAATGGCTTTGTGTTAACTGTGTGATCTATTTTCACTAACAGTAAGCGCAACTAATTCTCTTTTATTTTCATCGGTCGATGGTTAACCCGAAAAAGTTAACGACAGGGCGTCAATTGGATTCTAGCGAATGGAAATTGAGAAAGATCGATTTGGGCCAACATAGATACGCCATTGTTAGACTTCAAGATCTATCTTTTCCACGCTAAAAGGAAAAATCGGTGATTTGTATGGTATTAGACGTCCATCCCCTTTAGCCACAGCCGTGCCCTGTTGAGATTGTAAAAAAGAAACTATAATAAAAAAAGGCAGTTCTTTTGAAAAGATTCGATAATTAAAGTTTATCAAAGAATCGGAAGTCAAAGCTGCACTCTCTTCTATATACATTCTACGCACTTTGATACGTTTTTAACACGATAGAACCGCCGATGGCTCTTTTAATATCCGATCAGTAATGGTAAATTTTTAATTCAGTAAATAAAAATTCAGTAATTTTTAATTCAGTTCTGAATAAATTTACTAAATTTATTCAGAAAATAAAAGTAATTGATACAATTTTACATTAACGCCATATGAACGAAAATAGCAACCATCGAAAGATGACGAGTAGAGAAAACCTTCCACTAATTTCTATCTAGTGCGTGTGTCGAGAAAATGAACGACGAAATTATAGTATTTCTCCACATTACAGTATTTAAACCGAGCGCGCCGCCATTTTGAAACTTGTTTTGAAATCCAAGATAAAGATTCATTCCAAAAACTATTCTAACACAACAGAGCATGGAACTGTCAATTCGTGTTTTAATCATCGGTCGGTGAGGAGTGAATCATTAATTCTCTAACGTATAGTTTTTTCAAAAGGTAAAATTAAAGCATCGAATTTGTCTTCCCGTCGACTGACGATTAAAAGTGCGAGGTGAAAGTGCGAATCGGCAATTCCGTTGTATCAAAGATTCATTCTAAAAATTATTTCTGCTTTCAAGACAAGTTTTCAAAATGGCGGCGCGCACCGGTTTAAGTAGCTCGTGTGAAGAAATACTTTAATTTCATCGTTCATTTTCTCCAGGTCAGCACCAGATAGAAGCACGGTTCTTTTGAAAAGTTCGGTCATCTTTCGATGGATACTATTTCGTTCATATGACAGTAATGCAAAATTGTACCGTTTAAATCTAATAATTGATCTATCTCGATAAAAGTGGCCAGAGAACCCGGAAAAGAAAAGTGAACTTCGAAAATATATCACTCGATAGAAAATATCTGTATATCTTACCTATCATCAGCATTTTCGTACGTTTTCGTTCTATCATGTTACCAATATATCGATCTAGGTATTTTCTATAAAAGCATTTGTACAACACGCAGGCCAGATACAGAGCAGTAAACATTTCGGCTACTAACTGCCACAACTAATCAGACAACTAACTACAACAAAAGTAATTGTCCCCCTAGTGAGAAAGAATAAACATAATCTGGAGACCAGCAAACACAATTGGATCAATTGTTCTTTTATGGCAGGGTGGCGCTGATCGAAATTAAAATGGCCTACCATAGTAGTTTTTAGAAATTTGTCAACCAAGCGTAAATACTCGACAGAGCGGAAGTTTATTATCGTTAAAGAAATATAAAGTCGAATTTATTCGGTACAGATAACATACTTTAATTAAAGAACTTACTTGGCTAAATCGGCGAGCTGTTTGTTAAAATGACATTAGCATCAATTGACACACAATTTCGAAAATACAAGCTGTATTCGATTTGACTACACTGACAGCATTAGTGTAGCATTTTAGTGTATAAATAGTGTATCGGTATGGTGTATCGTTATTCTCTAATCAAAACGAATAAAGTAGTGTAGCAGCTGAAGATTAGCAAAATGGCGGTCATATCAACAATCGCTCGTGTATTTGAGATATTGTCGTCATCGTCGGAAGAATTAATTGAGAGTAAAATAATAACTCAAAAATCTAAAATTCTTCGAAAACGAACAAGAATAAACAATTAAATGGATGTCGTATGATGTTATTTAGAATTTGAATTCATCCGACACTTTCGTATTTTTCGAAGTTTATTCGCTAGACTATCATCAGAAACGTATCTTTCGTATGCATTGGGTAGAAATAATATTCCTGCGGATAAAGCGACATTTTTATCGTTATCATATATCGGGAGTCAGAAGACCACATATGATTGTGCAGATCGATTCGATGCAAGCGAATCGATATATTCATCTTTTTATGCAATACTCGTTCTTAAAATCTAAGGAAATCTTATCGTGGCCAAAATCTTCCGAATTAAAAGTAATGAGAGATCATTTTCAAGCAAAATATCATTTACCTAATATTATTGGCGCTATAGATGGATCACGCATTTCAATTCTTAAACCAACCAAACAACCCGATGCATATAGACTAATAATAGAAATTTCATTCAGTTATTCTTCGAGGAATTGTGGATCATAAAAGAAAATTTTTTTTAATGTTACGGGGACAACGGGGATCTACACACGATGCTAGTGTATTACAAAAATCACCGTTTTATAGAAAAGCTGAAGAGCTATGTGCCGATGGATTTTTACTCGGTGACGCTGCTACCCATTGACTTCTTGGCTTCTACTATCGTACAAAGATTTTGATAATCTACCAATTTGGAAAAAAAAATTTTTAATCACGCGCATAGTTCAGGTAGAATGATAACAGAACGTGGGATTTGAAACGACGATTTCCTCGTTTTCGGTATATAACTCCAAGAAGAATGTATGATATATATCTATTAATTATGTCACTCTGTGTACTCCACAATTTGTGTAATGATAAAGATGGCTTACCAAATAATGTTGATCCAAATGCTTCTGAAGGAAACACGGAAGAAATTGCAACTATATATAATGATGGAAACAATTCAAGTATTGGAGGAGAACTTGAATTACAACGTGATGAAATAGCTCATTCTTTAAAATATTTTTAAACTATATTTCTCATTAAACATTTAAGGATTAGATAGATGTTTATACTCGGTATTGTTCATAACAACCAATTTTAACTTGTATAATAATGTAATATATTGCAAATAAAAATGCTTTTTAGCATATTATAATAAAATAAGATTTTTTTAAAATGTATTTTAAATTTAATGTAATTTTTTTCAATATGTGATTTTACATATATTTGAGTTTAACAATTAGTTTATTTTTTTTTAATGAAATTGAGATTTTGATGGGTTTTTAAAAAAATTGTCTTTTGAACAAAAAAAAAATTGAATATCTATTAAGGCATTAAGCATAAAACAGATATTCAATTTCCATAATTGTACTAGCAGGATAATAAATGTTTTAGTTTTTCTAATAACTTATTAATCTTTATATCTGTTTTTGTAAAAAAGTAGGACTAAAAGCTTGAGAAAAACAAAACAGTGATCTTTAATATCATCTGGTAAATTTTTATAAGCATATTGTTTATTATGAAGTACTAAAAGTTTAGTAGAGAGATTTAATTTTAAAGTTATATAAATACATTTTTATGTCTTTATAATATTCTAAATCAGTTTTTATTTTAAAATTTTTAACACACACATGTAGAGGAAAGACTTCAGTTCATTTATGTTGAGAAGTTTCTTTGTCTTAAATTATTTAATTTCAAACTAATCCTAAATTTAAGTTAAAGAGAAAACAATTATGCTTAATTTAAAACTTGTTAAAACTATCATTTACCATAGATAAGTGGAAGTTTATATTTCATTTATATTAAAATAAAAGGAAGTCCAGTATTATTTTTCATTTATTAAATGTATGTATTGTTTGAAAAATAAATTGAAATTATCATAATTTTAAATAAATATTTATAAATGCATTAATAAAACATTTCTGAAAAATTATATTATAATACTTAATTTTCATAAAATTATCATAATATAGTTCTAATCAGTAATGTTCATCTATAAATATATTATAATGTATATTAATATACAATTGTACAAATCTATTTTCATAAAAACATTACTATGTACATTCAATTTCTCATTATATTTTCTCATTTAAAGTCTTCCATAAATCATCTGTTTGTTTCATTTACATATTGAATTTTAGTGATTTTCAAGAACTATTGCCAGTGTCATTTGTTTGAAGTGACAATGGCATCTGCAAATGATTTTGACCATAAACATATAGAAGTAACCAGTAAAATTTTTAAATTATATTTATTAAAATATCTTAAATAAGCTTAACATGTATAAAGAAACAATTTTCATTCATATTATTTATTAGAGTTCTATAATTCTTTTAGCAGTTTCATTTTTTCTTTATGTCTTCTTTCTCAATTTTTTCATTTTCTTTTAAAAGTTCAATTAGTGTTGACAAATCAGCACCGGAGGAAGATAATTTCCTTTTTTTTCGTGCCAGGGAGAGTGATGGTGATGCTGGTGAAGATGTTAATGATATTAATAACAGTGATGATGATTCTGTTAAAAGTAATTCTGGATTTGAATCACTGAAATATTAAGTAATACACGTATAGAAATATATATTAATTTATTATAATAAATATATATATACTGTATATGGAGTTATATATTGGATTTTAATCTTACATTTCTAAAGAAGATGCAATAATTTCTCCAGGTGCTTGAAAATCTCTAAAATCAAAAATTAAAAGTTTATATATAAACTGAATTAAGATTATAATGAAAAAATAAATATACATTTTAATGTTTTAATTAATGAAGACACTTTTTTGTGTGTTAAAATCTTTTGTAAAATAATACATTATATTATATTCTCTGTTATCAAAAGCAGAATATCTGCATTTAAAACTTAATTCAAAATAATTTATTTGTTCAATTTCACACTAAACTATCTATCTACACTTAAAGCAAAAGAAAATGCTGACTTACTCCTCATAAGCAAAGTGTCTTCTATCATTGCCGGATTTATTATTGTAAATCTTTGTTCTTTTATACGCTCTGTTCACCGTCTTCCATCTGTTTTCTGTTTGCATTGTTGAAGTTTGAGGAAAATTCTGCATTTATATCATCATTAATATATTCCCACATATCATTTTTTAAAATTTTTTATTTGTACCTTTACCGATTAAATTATGATTTTGGGAATATAACGAAATTAACGTTTTTGTTTGTTGATCATTCCAGTTAGCATTTATTTCTGGAATAAATTATTAATGTCTTTATTTTTTCTAGGCAAATTAATACAAAGAAAGTTAATTTTTAAATTATTTCTTACGTGTTTCGTTTTTTTTTTTGGGTCGATTCTTCGGATTCTTGATTATTTGATGCCGATATTACGAAACATTCGTGTTGAAATACATCTTTTTTGTTAAAAAAATTCGGGCAATTCTCACACTGATATATTGTTCCGTCTATTGCCGCCATTTTAACTTACTTTCTACACTGCTACACCGTCTCTCCAGTCAGTACAGAATAATGCAGAAATTTTACATTACACCGATAAATCGAACGCGTTAGTGTAGCTACACTGGTCAAATCGAATGTCTCAGTGCTACACCGTCTTACACTAGTGTAACGAGGTAGTCAAATCGAACACAACTATTAAGTTGTGTTCGATTTGTGTTATTTGAGAACCAAATTATTGTTGTCTCTTGGTTCTCTAATTATATCGACGGTTAAAAGCTGTAACTGTAGTGGGCCGATAAGGGAACCAAAATAATTTCTGTATGTCTTTTGTATATATAAAATACAAAGTGTAAAGTCTTACCATTCGGAGTTCCTTATGGTATATTTTCAGAGTTATCGAAGCTTTACAGTATAATTTTTACAATTTAAATATAATTGGTGTAGAATTTAGAATTAATCCCGAGTCTAGAACCGCACTTAAGAGCAAAAAGTAAAGTTTTCTTTTAAATAAAGGTATGTTTGGTAGACATCAAAATGGCATTACCAAATAAAAGTTTGAAGTTGTCTAGCGCGATGGTATAGGATAAAGATAGGATATCAGCCATTCGTAACTAAAGTCTGTCCTAGATAAGAAAAGTTCTGATGTAAGCAAACAAGATGTAAAGAGGCTCAAAAGTTGCGAGGTTAATTACTGGTTCTGAACGATGCATTATGTCGCTCACATAAAGTAACGCGCTTAAAAAAAGCCATAATTTATATGTATCATCACAGAATATAACTATCTTTTATGTTTATATAAATTCTTTAAATATTTCCATCATTAATTAAACTGAATCGTAATCATTTCACATTTTTACCTCCACCTAGTTCGGTTCAACAGTTCGTTTGGAGATGTCGGACGTATGGAATCCTTTGCTGGGGAGGAAGTTTGGCAAAATTGTTAGCGGAAAAATTTTGAATAATGGAGCGTGACAAATAATGGTTAATGTTTATTAAAGACTACGAGAAAATAATTTAATTATTAGTTTAAAGGATATCGAATTCGCTACGGCGTTTCGGTCTGATTGGGTAAAATTGTGTGACGGAAATATTAGAACTCCTACTAGAAAGAGGAAGAGAGCTAATGTAAGTTCTGATACCGATGATTTTACAAAAACAACAATTCCAAATTAAATTCATAGTTTCTTTCTTCCAAACGAAGCTCCTACATTAAATAAAACATTAGAAGAATCGAAAAAAGATGACGGTCGTTGTCCAGTTTTGCATAATATTGGCTCCATTTATTCAAAACGAAAAAGGAATGCGCTTGGGTTGGAAAGAGAGGACATCGTACAATGGTGGCGTGATTACTTAAGATCCATAAAAAATTATGTGGAGAAGGGACGAAACTTGGTGGTCACCTAACCGGATCGGTATGGCGTGACTCCACCATAATCTCAGCCAAACAAGCATTTTTACCAGAACTATCAACTGGTCTTAAAAATCCTACTGTTAGAGGAAAGCGACTTATTATAATTCATATTGACTGCGAAACAGGTTTGTAAAAGACGCCGCTTTAATATTTCGATCTGGTAAAGAATTACCACCATGGAACGTGTTACGAGAATCGGTTAAAATCTGTTTTTCCAAAACTGCGACCCAACAGCGTTATGGTTATAGATGACAGCGTGAAAGCGGAGAAAATTCCAACAAAGTGGTGGAGAAAAATGATATAATTAATTGGTTGCAGTCGAAACATATTCATTTCGAGAGAGACTTTTTGAAATTCGAATTATTAAACGTTGTGTCAAAACAAACATATTTACGATAAATATAAAATTGATACGATAACCGAGAAATACGGATATGCTATTTTATGTCTTCCACCGTATCATCGCCAGTTAAATCCGATAGAAATGGCTGGGAGTCAAATTAAAGGCTACCTGGTCAAAATATAGGTGATTTAAATTAAAGGAATCGACAAAAACAGCCATAGGAAATGTCGCCTGTAATAATTGGACAAATTACAAGTATTAGAACTTTACCATCAAAGGACAGAAAATTTTAATTATTTCAACAGATCGGTCCGATTCTGACAGTTACAGTCTACGTTATTCCGATGACCACCATCGATAATTGTATTCTTTATCTTATACAATGTATTTGTATTATCTGTAATTATTTCTGCTTTTCAATCATTTGTATAGTGGTCAAAGAAACGTTATAAATAGACGTTTAAATCACTTAGAAACACATTGAAACGTTTATTTATAAACGTTTCAATGTGTTTCTAAATGATTTCTAACAATAAACGAATTTCTCAGAATTTTCAAATTGCCGATAACCCCTTCACCCGTTGGTGCACGTGTAGATGGACTTTCCCATCCACACATTTTTCCTCGGTTGGGCACTCATTTAGAGAGCGTAAATACAAATTTCTGAGAAATGGTTTGTTTACACAGGGCTTTCTTAGCTGGGACAGACTATAGTAAGATCGATCCGATCCCTCTACGTCAGGGGTGTCAAACTCATTTTAATTCAAGGGCCATTTAATGAGCCTGTAAAATGGCCGCGGGCCATATCACATTTAAATTTTTTAAATTACATTTTGGAGTAATGATTCAGAAATGTAGATAGGATAATTAAT